>CAUZXS010000580.1:222500-307500 GCA_963585895.1 Sepioteuthis lessoniana
TAAATGCTATTGCACAGTGTATATGATAATGTATTGAATGAAAATAGCTAAAGTAAAAAAAAATGCTTTAAAAAAAAATAGTGTATTAAATAAATACAAAGCGAATGTAGCAATCCTTTCAAAGCCGACATTACGCATGAAACATTTTGCTATCCCCACATCGTATATGTTATCACACTAAGTGTTGACCACAGCGTTAACTAGGTTTGAATTACGCCGATTACATTCCCTTTCAGGAGAGTAAAGGTTTACACTGGATATGAAACTGAACATCCACCGATAGCTAGACACAAGTTCCGGTGCTCTTGGGATTATATAGTTACCTTTTCGTTACCATTACTCGCGGGTTCACAAGGACTAGGAGTGTTAGGGTATCATCAATGAAATAAATCTGTTTAAAAATCATTTATATCAGAATATTTTAAACTGTTGTATAGCCATGATACAATTATACGTATACATATACATGCAGAAACATAATCAACAATAATGACGAACGAACACATTTCTTTAGAAAAATATACCTCTCACACTTTATTCTCGAAAGGGTTGCTTTTGGTTATGTGTGAGAGGTGAGTTGGAGACGGAAGAGACTGCAACATATTGACCCCAAGTTCCTCTGACTATAGCAGCACTTCTTCCTCATTCTGCTAGACTGCTCAACCGGGGTCCTGAGGCCCCAAGCCCTCTGTCTGGAGCTGGTTCTCACTGCCTCGAACTTTAACTCGAACTGCAACTAACTCAAGACGTCTGTAGCACCTGGTTGTATAATTGTTTGACTTCCATCTGCTTCTTGTTGGCATTGCAATTACACCAAATTCAACCCGTCCACAGGTCAAAGTGATACCCCGATATTTTCGACCGGATGCACCTGTTTCTTGATTGACGGCTGGGTCGAGGGTCAAAAGGTTACAAAATGATTTAACTGTATGCATTTTTTTCTATAAAGAACTGTTTCTTAAAGCTAAAATTGTTTACAAAATATTGTTACTTGAACACTAACTCTTGCAGCTCAGTCTTAGATAAGAATACTTGAAATAATATATTTTGTGCAAAAATGATTCTTATTAAATAGGATTATCAGTTTAATGCTATTTAATTGTTTATAGATTATTATTATTATCATTATTATTATTATTATTATAAAGAAAAATAAGCTATTTTAATTGATATTTATTATTATCATTATTGTTAGCTACTTAAAAACGTATAATAATTTGAAAAATAAACTGAGTTTGGTCTTACATAAACCGACAAGGTTATCATCATAAATAATTATATGAGGAAAATAAATAGAAATGATCCTATAGTTTTGCAAAACACATTTCTTTAAAGATACAACATTCTAGAATCTATTTTTTCATGAATGAAGACAATGGTTTCTTTGTTTAATGGCATTATAAAATTCTAGAGCTATTTAATGCCGATACCATCTTTGTAGAAAAACGGCAGTAACAATTTTTTTTACAAAATATCAGAGGATAATACAATTCCTTCGAGTATTAGTTCGAAAGAGAACGTAATAGCACGACTTGTGTTCAAATTATCTTACTATGATCTTGCAGTCCAGTACTTTAGCTAGTACGCCATGAGAACTCTCCCGAATGAAGACAAATATCTTACTACCCTACAATGACAAGACTTATTGCAGAAAAAATATATGATGTTTAAAGAACGACATGAAAGTGAAGAAATGATATGTAACAGAAGATGTTTCCTTTACTACAGCTGTTGGTCATTTGAACCTACAAATAGAGACAATGACCATTGCGCTTTAGATAGAATAAAAGAAAATAAATCTTCTTATAGAATATTTTACGTAACCCCATCAATGCCAATCGTCCGTAATTTCGAAAATCGGTAAGAAATAACCGTAGCAATACAGATGGCAAGACTGCGAGGGTCGAACATATCATCACAAATTGTTAGTAGTCCCTAGAAATATACGCATCGAGAAACAACCAAGTGATCGGTTTTTGTATGGGGGGCACAATTTTTTTTCTTTAATCAAGCAATACATTTTCGTTTTCATGTATTAATAGATTTATTTAAAAAAAGGAAATATTTCTGCATGTATTTGGATTTATATATTTCAAAATTTTCTGCTTTTCAGTCATTTTTTCATAAGACCTTTTCTTCCTCATAATAAAAAAAAAATTACAACTGTCGTCGTTTGTTATGTCTACGCCAGCGTAAAAGGAAAATCAAAAAAAAAAAAAAAAAAAAAAAAAAAAAAGAACGAGTTGTCGGTGAGATTCAAACGCAAATTTACTATTTCATCTGAGAAATTTCCTGAACTTAATTTTACAAAATCTTCCAAAGTGATGGAATAGATTCGGAAAATTCTTGCTTTTGAAATTTAACGTTAACTCCTCAAACTTATGATAGTGTAATATTCTGAATTAATTAAAGGAAAAAAAACCCTACATTTTTAGGCATTAGAATAATAATTTCTCTTAAGAAAAGAATAAATTGGTATATAAAACAATATAAACGAAATTATGTCATTTTCTTTTTTTAAATCGTAGCTCACTTGAGTTGTTATGTCTTCGACGGTGAATAATAGCCCATCTGAAAAAAGAAAACACACACACACACACACACACACACACACACACACACAAAAGGAAAACAAAAAAAAATCTAAGCAAAAATGCTCAATAAAGGATAAACTGTCAGTTAGATTTGAAATTGCGTCTCCTTTTACGCCTCGGACAAAGTAATTTTAGAAAATTACCCACATTTGTGAATCCTTGTTTGGAGTTACGAAGTACATTCGGAAAACATACTGTTGAAAGTAAACTTTCACCAACTTAAGTTCTCGTTATGTAATGTCTTTATTTAAATTGAAAAAAAAATGACATTGGATAAACGCTTATTTAAAAAAAGAAAAACAATGTGAGATAAATATAAATAGGCAGACGAAATTACGGAGAATTATGATAAGAATGTATGAGTCTTGGTTTGGCGTTTTAGTTGGTTGGTTGGTAGTGATTTATGGCATATCAACCTTTGAAGGTTATTTGATGCCAAAACCATTTTTATGCAAATAATCTGTTCTATTTCAAACAATTCAGTTTAGCACGAATACACAGTTTGATTGTCAAAAACATTTATATTTCAAGCTATTTAGTTTTGTCGAACAGTTCTAATTCGGCTAATTGAGTTTTGTATAAGTACCGATTTTGTTTGCATACAGTTAAATGTCAAAACAGTTCGATATTCAACAATTCAGTTTAGCGTTAGTGCAGTTTCAATGTCAAAAATAGTTCCGTTTCAAATAATTCAGTTTAGCATAAGCACGCAGTTTAAATGCAAGTACACGGTTTAATTGTGAAAAATATCTATTTCAAGATATTCACTTTTGTCAAACAGTTCTAATTCACATAATTCAGTTTAGCATAAATCTGCAGTTTAATTCTATTTGTCCTATAGATTGGGCCCTATCAGGTGCTACCATTCTGGGCCAAAGTGGACCAGGGAGTAATGGCAATGAATGGGTGCTCTGCATTCTCCAAATCATCACATGACCTCACCGTCATGTTGTTTACTGTCATATCCAGGACACTTATTTGTGGGATGGGGGCTTACTCCTCTGCAGAAGTGAGGTCGGTGTATTCTACAGTCCTAGCCGACTGGGCAACCAGCGTTTTATACAAAATGTGATTAAAATATTTAACACTTTTTTATGTACAATTTAAACAAAGATATTTAGTGAGCTTTTGTATATTTATGTGTTGACGTCTAGATTTTTTCAAATCGGGCCAGTGTTTTTTTATTTTTTAAATTGAAGTGAGACTAGATAGACTTGAATGATATCTATTTTTTAGCGAAACAGATTCACGCAAGTGCAATACAATTCATATTTACCTAACATAGGTCTATGTGACTTTTTCTAGATTCTTAAATCTAAAAAAAGTATTCTACGGTGTTATCTAGGAGCGAAGAAGACATTAAAATTAATCCGACAGCACGTTTTCACACAATCTCAAAAGAGAAAGTCTAAGATGCGCTGCACAATAGGAGAAAAAGGAACAAGCGTTTTGAATTTCAAGGGAACAATTCTGAAGACAATTAATATTTCATTCAATGCTTATTCTTGTTTTTGTTCTATTATTGTTTAAACATAACTCATATAATTCGCATCCATGCCAGATACAATGATCTATTGTTAATTCGCCCTTAAAAGTCAGTTTATCATTGATAGAAGAAGTAAGATATAAGGGAATTTCCAAGGAAGAGACAACGCTGCGTCTGCATAAGTCGACAATGCATATGCAAGAACGCAGAACCATCGAAGCCTGGTCAAACAGTCAAATATTTTTAGTATGTCATTGTTTAGTGATGAAGCTTCGAGTCAGAAACCAGAGCATAAAAGCTTTTCCCTGAGGCAGTCGTCATGTGTATTGGAACAAGTACGAAAACTGTCTTGCCAAAGGATACAGTGGTCATTCAGAAATTTGTATACAAAATAGTTTATGAGTTTGGTAATTCTTCCAAAAAGCAATGTGAACAAGCATTTCCAGGCACTTCATTGATTGTTTATTAGATTTTTAAAAAGATACTGACAATTTTTTAAAAAGTTAATAAATAAAAATGACTATAAAAATTAATATTCAGAAAATAAATCAGGAAAAGTGATCATTCTTAGGATAGTTGGAATTTGGTAAAAATTTTAAAAAGCCTATGTTTCAAAACAACACAAAAAATATCAAACTGGAAAACGCCAGGACATGATAGTATACATATTTTCTAGTACAAGAAATCCACCTCCAATCCCGACACACTAGCACTAAAAATGAAGAGATACTTACGAGAAGCACACGTACATGATTGGATGTCCAAAGAAAAGACCAGATTAAACCAAAAGGACCCAAGCAAAGATACCACTCCAAACAACTATAGACACATAACCTGCCTACCGATGATGTGGAAAATATCAACAGCAAAAATGAGGGAAAAAATTTACGATTCGCCAACAAGCCACGGGTTGTTCACTGAGGAAAAGAAAAGATGCTGTTAAGGATCCAGGGGTACAGCAGGGATACTTAGATCAACACATACTAAATAAGAGCAAGACCAAGAGCAGACGGAAAAATCTAGCTATGGATTGGATTGACAACAAAAATTCATATCATATGGTTCCGCAAAGCTGGATAATAAACTCCCTCAAAATGTACAAAGTATAGGATGAAGTCATAAACTTTATCAAGAAAACCATAAAAACTTGGAAAATGGAATTCACAGCAGGAGGAAGAACCTTTGCTGAAACAAAGATCCAAAGAGGTATATTTCAAGGAGATGCACTATCAACGTTGCTATTCATAACTGCTATGATGCCTCTTACCCACATACTCAGAAAATGCACAGCCAGATACAAACTTAGTAGATCGCAAGAAATGATCAATCACCTAAAGTATATGGATGACATAAAACTATTTGTAAAAAATCAAAAAGAACTGGAAACTCTAAAACACGCAGTTAGAATATACAGTCAGGACATAGGAACAGATTTTGGCATAGAAAATTGTGCCATGATAGTAAGGAAAAGCGGCAAATGGCACCTGAGGGATAGAATGGAACTGCAAAATCAAGACAAGATTGGAACGCTCGGAAAAAAGGAAACCTACAAATACTTGAGAATCTTCGAATCTGATACCTTTAGAGAAGTGAAGATAAAAGAAAAAATTAAGAAAGAATATCCCAGGAGTACTAGAAAGTTACTCGAGACAAAATATCAAGCAGGAACCATATCAAAGAAATAAATACCATTCGGGAACTTTTTGAAGTGGACCCGAGAAGAACTAAAGCAAATGGACCAATGAACCAGAAAACTAACGACGAAACATAAGGCATTAGATCCCAAAGACATTAGTGACAGACTTTTTGTTTAAGAAAAGAGTGAGAAAGACGAGTTACCATAACTGAAGACAGCGTGGATGTATTAATACAACGAATGGAGGACTAAATAGAAAAACACGAAGGAGTACTGATTACATAGAATGACTATAAGTAGGAAACAAAAATTGGAGAAAAAATAACTCTCTGGGCGCTTTAAACGACTAATACACTACATCTCTCACAAGAAAACCTGGACGTAGTTAAGAGAAGGAAACCTTAAGGGAAAAACAGAATTTCTTTTAATAGCAGCACAAAACAACGCTGTAAGAACCAATCATATCAAAGCGATAATTGATAAGACGCAACAAAACAGCAAACGTAGGTTTTGTGGTAATATAACGAAATAGTAAGTGAATGCAGCAAATTAGCACAAAAGGGATATCAGACTAGATACGACACGGTGGGATAGGTGGTTCACTGAGAGATGTGCATGAATTTTAAATTTGATCATAGAAACAAATGGTATATGCACAACCCAGCATATGTCATAGAGAATGACACACGTAAACTCCTATGGGACTTTGACGTACAAGCTGATCCCCTAATCTCGACCAGAAGATCAGACCTTATAATAATGCACAAAAAAGTGAGTTTGCCAAATTGTGGACTTTGCTGTCCCGGCTGACCATAGAATAAAACTGAAAGAAAATCAAAGAAGGGTAAGTACCACAACATTAATAGGGAATTGAAAATAACTATGGAATATGAAGGCGACTATAATACCAATCGTTATTGGTTTATTAAAAGGACTGGAGGGTTTGGAGGCTGGAGGACGAGTGGAGACCATACAAACTACAAAATTATTGAGAATGGCCAGAATACTGAGTAGGGTCCTGGAGATTTGAGGAGACTTGCTATAATAATAATAATAATAATAATAATAATAATCCTGGGATTTCGTGATACAAACGGATCACCAAATCTCGGTCAGACGACGAGATCTTATAATAATCAACAGAAAAAAAGGAGAACCGTGTGGACTTTGCTGTCCAAATGGACGACATAGTGAAATTAAAAGAATATGAAAAGAATGATAATTACCTCGACCTCGCTAGGATGAAAAAAATGTGGGACATGAGAGTAATATTTATACTTATTGTAATTGCTCTTGCTACAGTCACCAAAATATTATTAAAGGGACTGAAAGACATTGAAATATGAGGAAGAGCAGAGACAATCCAAACTACAGTATTAATGAGATCAGACTGAATACTGAGATGAGTCTATGAGACTTGAGGAGATTTCAATCAGTCAAACCCGAGTGAATGACCTTCAAGTTACGCTGATGTGAAAAAAACCTAAAATAGAAATAATAATACACCCGAGAGATAACATACACAGACGCTACGTGTCAAGAAAAAAGGAGGAAGAGGACCCACAGGTATTGTATTTGGTGTGGATGTAACGTTTCAAGAACTCGAAGATTACATAAAAGATCAAATGTAAACTAATTACAGCAACCAATAAAAGCAATGTCCACATAGGACACACAATAATAACAATAAAAAATCTAAAAAGTAAAATGGGAAGAAAAAGAAATGTATGGATATTTCAAGTAGAAAATAATGATACAAAGACATCTTTTATCGTGGCAAGAATTAAAAGCACCCAACCACATAGCAAGTGTAGATTAATCAGAGAAAAGTATAAAACTGTTAATCATATAATATGCAAACGAAACAAACTAGCACAAAAGGAGTATAAGACTCGGCAGGAATTGTCTTTTATTGGGAATCCTTTTTAAGATGAGGTTTCTTAATCCGATTATTAATTTTATTGCGGACTTTAACCACCTGAAGATGGCCAGAGGTGAAATTTGGCCGAAATGTAGAGATAAAAACAACAAAAACTACCAAGATGAGGACAAAAGTCCGCAATAAAATTAATACTCGGCACGAATTGATGGAAAACGTAAAAAAAAAAACAAAAAAAAACTGACGGAAACAGAAATCAGAGAAATAGTGAATACCATCCAGACCACAGCATTATTAAGATCGGCTAGTATATTTTGAAGGTCCCTGGTGTGCTGTCGCTCAGATTCCAGTGAAAGACCACCAGCTAACGCTAGAATCATCAAGGCCATTTGCACCAATTATATCAAAGCGAAAATCAATAACTGTATTGTAAGTATTTGTTAGACCAACGAAGGGATGTAATGTTTTATTGTATCAATGAATGCATCAAACTGGCACAAAAAGAAGTAAAAGAGTAGGCATGACAGAGAAGGAAAGGTGATTCACTTGCAATTGTGCAAGGAAATGAAATTTGACAATACTACCAAATAGTATATACGCAAACCAGACTCCGTCCTAGAGAATGAGACTCATAAAATTCTATGCGATTTTGATATACAAACATATCACCTAATCCCGGCTAGAAGAGCGGATTTAGAGATAATCAACAATAAAAAAAAATGAACTCGCCGTCTAGTGTATTTTGTCGTACTGGCTGATCACATAATGAAAATAAAAGAAACCGCGATATAAAATACTAGTACCTTGCCAGAGGACAAAAAATGTGGAAAATGCGGTTGAAGGTGATACCTGTTGTAGCATGTATGACTGGGAAAAAGACTGGAATAACTGGAAATCAGGAGAAATTCGAGATCATTCCCACTACAGCATTGCTGAAATCGGCCTGAATTCTCAAATGCGTCCTGGAAGGCTGAGGAGACCTGCTGTCACCATTTAAAGACCACCACGATTTCAAGTCCTGAACTAGACTGACTGCATTTCACATAGCATTAAAACCCCTGGGAAAGGTATGAATCCAGTTATTCTCTCTCCATCTATGGGTAAATAGTAGGGCAGACTAATTTCTTCAGCCTTGGTGAGACAACTAGTCTTGGAGAAGGAAAACTCTGAATTCAAACCTCAGCTTAAAAATTGACCTTGTGTCATATCCTGCCCGAGCGGAGGAGTTGGTAAATATGAATATGCCTTTAAACAACAAAACCAAACTCCAGGAAATGCTGAACTATAACTTTTTTTCATCAAGTCCAAACAAGACATGATAGATGAAAACAATAGATCCCTATGAACTATATAAATATACGACATATACGACAGACACTCGAGGGACGCCAGGGGTGACAACGGACACAAGTTCTTAGAAAGACAAGTAACTGACACATATGAAGTAATGTGTAAACCTGTTTGTTTTTGTTTGGTTTTATTGTTTTATGACATATCAATCTTCGTTGTTTATTTAATGCCAAAGCCATCCAAGTACAAAAAAATGGTGGTACTATTTAAACTATGATTGGGAGGGATAAGAGGGTTTATATCATTGCCAATAGTATTAGTTCGAAAGTAAAGGTAATAGTGCGACTGGTGTTCGAACTCGCTTATTACAATATCGCAGATGTGCACGTTAGCCACTGCACCACGGAGACTCCCACAAGTAAACATCTGTATTCTCTTCAACTCTATGTGTAATTGTTTTTGGTCTTTTAACTATATAGCATTTTCCAGTACGCAATTCATTGTTAATGCTAGATACCATCAAAATCTTTAAAATATCTGCATGAAAAGTGTTTGATTATTGAAATAATTTGCTCATTGACAATTGGAAAGGCAATCATTAAAAATAGACTATGTATAATGTAACATTTTTGTGTAGTCCTCTTTTAGATATTTCTCTAAAATATTCCGGGCGAGGATGCTACGTGCTGTTTTCAACGAATTTTGAAAGCACCACTCTAAAAACAGCAGTAACTGTGCGGCCACTTACTCCCGATCTTATAAACATAAGATACGTAAAACATGGTTGGCACTGTTAGGGGAGTAAACACGAACTCATCAGTGACTCTTATATATGGACACACCTGTATTAACCGACAAGCAACTTAAATTAACGAGCTCTGTGCCGACACTGGATGTCGTCTAAATGACTTGAAAAGAATGGTAGTCAAAAGCAAAGGATGGTGACTGAGTGAGTAAGAGAGAGAGAGGGAGAGAGACCGACCGAAAGACAGACAGACAAACAGAGTTAAGGAGCTTCCTGGTACTGATATATCTTGCTAGGAGCTGCTGCTGCATAAGATATAACGTAAAACCGTAAAAGAAAATAATTGTCTTGATAAGAATTTTTTTTCCCTTTTCTGTGGTTTTTTGTGTATTTTTTTTTTTCCTTTTTTGTTCTAACTGTCTTCTGTGAAAATTTTTTTTAAATCACTTTTTTGAATAGAATTAAATTCCTCGTCTCCATGTCAACTCATTTTTTTTCTTAACCTCATATCTTTATGTTTTTTACGGAGATAGTTTCATCATTTTAAGTTCAATAACAATAATCTTTAAAACACTTGATTTCCATGCCTCGTGAAACGCAAATACTGACAATTACTGAGTATTGATGTTTGCCTGTTGATAGAAATGTTGATCAGTTCATTTTCTTTCATAGCTTTTCTTTATCAGAACATCATTTTTTTATGATTTCGAAAACCAAAACCAAAAATTTTTCTCACCGCACCTGAACAAACCAAGCTGTCATTTTCAAATGATATTCGATTGTCTTAATTTAATTAAGAAAGATCATCGAGTACAAATCGATATATTCAGATGAAGTATATTAAAAGAAATAATTTTATGAAATCTTTAACAGGCAGTAATCAAGTTATCGCAACGATTCTCGGCCGTTATAAAAAATTATTAATAGTCACACGGATGCTTTAAGCTGAGGATATAAACTCCAAATATTTTATGGTAGGAAATAACACAGTAACATCTGTCTTTATTGCGGACTTAATAGAAAAAAACGATATTATTTTTGAATTTCTAATAAACAGAAAATCTGACTAAATTGCTTCGTAGTCCAATAACTTTTAAAAGCAAATTTTAACAATAAGTTCTAACAGTTTCGTGAATTGAGATACGTTTAAAGATGATTGACTGGGAGCAAAATTCTATTAATCTCGACCATTTCAAAAGGCAAAGAATAAATACCGCTGAAATTTAAAAGAAATACAAAACAAGGAAAATATTGTAGAAAAGGCTAACATATAAAATGTATATATGTAGAATCACTGTGTATAGAAATATGTTCTGGACCCTTTCAAAAACGGACAAGAAAATATATTGAAACATTTGGTATGAAAAAACAATTCATGTATTTGTATATTCTGCTTATCAATGATGATCTTTATTTAGAACCATAGATATTAGAATGATAGTCAAGTCAACGAATAATAGGAATGAACAATAATTGAAAAGTTCAATAAGTGGTCTCCATTAAAAAAATACTCCAAATAAACCAATGAAACATAATAACCCGATCTCAGCAGTCTTGTATTCTGGGCGGTTTTAATTATCCCTAACATATACAGTTTCCTAAGTCTCTTTTACAAGTTCTTCGGGATTATCCCAAATTATTATTTTCACTCCATACGATTTTTTCAAATTTTTAGGCGGTGGGTTTTTACTGAAGTTTGAGTGACAGCAAGTCTCTTCAGGTCAAGAATATTTCTAAGTATTTCAACTGATTTTATCCATACTGTAGTCGGGATTACCTCATTTCTTTCTTTGATCTCCAATTTCCCCATGTCCGTTTTTCAGTCCTTTGGGAAACGTCCCAAGAGCACCAATTAAAATTAGTATCACTGTCACATTCTTCCTTCTCAGCTTTGTCAACTCTCTGGCAAGATCCAGGTATTAATTAACTTTTTCTCTATCTTTTATTTCAACTTTACGGTCTACTGGCACGGAAAATTCTTCAGGGTTTTAGAGTTCGCAATTAAATCCCATTACTATCCTCGGTATATACGATACAGAATTTCATAAAATTGGTAGTCGACGAAGTAAAATTGTGATTGTATTTTCGTCTTTAGCCAGAATTTATTAAACAGTGCATAGCATATTTTTTTACGTATTGAACTTTACTGCAGTAATCATGTTTTTGTTTAAGTAGATCCTAAGGCTTCATTGATTATAGGCTTTGGGATTTTCAAAGCGAGGCCAAGTTTTGCGGCATGTTTTGCTGAATTACTGCAAACCATCGAAACAGCTTGATACCATGTCTCCTTAAATATTTGAACTTTCTATTCTTTGTCAGCTATATATGTTTGCTGATGCATCATTTTTCAGAACAATACGTATATCATCAACATTGGAAACCTATATATGTTTGCCTATCTTCTGTTTGTCAAGATTCTTGTGTTACCGAGATCAACCTTAGCAACTCATATATATATATATATATATATATATATATATATATATATATATATATATATATATATATATTGCTATGTAGAAATAACTTATTCAATGTCTGCAAATAGATTATTTAGCAAAAACTTGACGATAGTACTTTTGGAAGAATTTTTTTTACCTTTTGGCCTCGTGTTTGCAAATTGATCTTTTAAAAAATGAGAATGGATCAATAATCCCTTCGTCTGATCTTGCATTCTCATTGTATTATATTTGATCTGTTTGATTAATAGTTTCTTCTGAGTATCAGTAGGAGGCGCGAAGCGAAACGGTTATTGTCTTAGGAAATTAATTCGTAGAGCCAGATTCAAATTCCGGTCGAGTCTGTTTACATTTCATTTTCGTGCTAAGGACTTTAGAAAAGACATGAATCCCTCTTTATCCCGCACATCCTTGGTATGAGCAATTAGTAGGACAGTCTTAGCTATTTATTCTCAGTAAGAAAATAGTCGAAGATGAAAATACTCTGAAATCAACCACCATATCAGTGGGGTTTAGAATACGCTGACTTTATCCATTGCAAATGGGTGAGACCCTCCCCTAAAAAGTGGATGTTCTTGATATAGCAATAATATGCATCTGATGGTATGGGTCTAGTTATAGAGCTCTGGGGAGTAATGAGTAAACCTTCATTGTGAGTACTATGAGGTACATTCTGATAAAAGGGGTAGTACCTGTTGAAGTCCCATTCATAGGTCAAATGAATCTGCGTATATATTCTGTAAGAATACCTGATTCCATTTAACTGTAAAATATCAATATTTAGAATAGTTACTTAAAACTAAGACACCAACTATACGGCCAATTGCCTCCCATGATGAAATCTATACAAGTTAGATGAACCAGACACGCAGGACACTGCTAGAGAAGCAAGGACGGACTCATCAGTGATGTACTCCTATGGATCCCCGCATATGGCCAAGCCAAAGCAGGACGACCAGCTCGAACATACATACATTAGTTATGTGAGGATACGGGATGTAACCCTGAAGACCTGCCAAAAGCGATGAATGATAGGGAGAAGTGGCGAGAGAGGGTCAGGGATATCCGTGCTGGTGGCACGACTTGATGATAATGATGATTATTGTTAACTAAGTTTTATTATTAGATACTTGAAACCACATAATTACCAACAATGGTGAGTATTAAAAAGAAATGATTACTTAAAACACCACTTAGTAGTAAATCTCTCGGAATTCTTGAAATCATTAATGTACAAATTATTTTATGAGAACGATATAATTGATATAATATAACTGTGTGCAAAAAAAAATTTCTTGGGATATGACCCCACAAAAGTGTAAAAATACCTGTACAATGAACGCAATTCCATAACCTCGAGGCATCAAATAACTCTAGACCGACTAAAATGCCATTAAAATCAACAGATCCATCAATATGAATTCAGAGGGAGTCCACGTAATATAATGGTAAAACTGCTGAACTGCAGGTTCGAAATAAACGAGTTCGAATCCCAGTTGCGTTGTTTCGTTCGCTTTATGACAATTACCATTGCAAAACGTATAAAACCCCTAATTTTTCCGAGCAATAATTCAAATAGTGTCACTTTCGTTTTTCTGCAAGACGGGATTTGGTATCAAATAACCCACGAAGGTTGATATGCTATTAAAACAGAAACCAAACCATTCTCAAAACTAGCTAACAAGCCACAATTCCTCTACAGGCATAGAGTTACTGTAGCCATATAACCTTCGAGAATGAGGAATGCATTTACTTTTTGTTTACCAAATGCAGTCCAATGTCAAATAAGGCATTTAAATTAAATAAATTTATAAGTTCAGTTATGTTTTTTTCCCAATTTTCCACTGCAGTAATATTAATATAACATACGTACGAAGTTTGATGAATTATTTAGAGTGGATCTTTATGGATAGTGGTCAAATTAATGTAATGAAAAGGTATCTGGATATACAAGGATCATTTAATAAGTTTCCAGACTTTTTTCGTGTGGGTACTTTTATTGTTAGTAAGCACATAAACACTAGTCCCCTTCGAAGAAATCTCCTCCGGCTGCAATGCACTTGTTGTACCGTTCGAACAACTTCTGGAAGGCCCCATAGAAGTCCTCTTGTGTAAGCGTATCAATGACCTTCATCACAGCCTCTTTCATCTCCTCAATTGTCTCATAACGACAGCCTCTGAGGTTAGGGAATAACCAAAAGTCACAGGGATTAACGTCTGGACTATAGGGAGGCTGAGGAACTGTCTTGAGTCCCATCTTGGTCAAATAGTCTGTGACAAGGATGGAATTGTGGACTGGTGCATTGTCCAGGCGGAAATTCCACAGACCCGATTTGAAGAGTGCTGGTCCCTTCCGACGGAATCTCTTTCTGAACTCCCTTAAAACCTCAACATAGTAACCCTAACCCTATCCTTAACCCTTTGGCCACTCAACTCTGGTGTATTGACTTCCTTACTTCTCCTACATCTCTTATCATCGCTCACAGACTCCCTGCTTTCCTTGAATCTCTTATGCCCCTCAAAAACCGATGCTCGATTCATGCAAGATGGTCGAAAAGCGGCCTGAAGCATTCCATACGTTTCTGTGGCATTTTTCCAAGTTTTAAACAGAATTTTATTACACATCGTTCTTCTAAAGTGTCCTCAAGTCCAGATTGCATTTTTGAAATTCACCAGCTGTGACAATCAGTGGTGTATTTCAATTCCTGCTGTAGCTGTTAATTTGAACCTGGAATCAGAAAAATTGGTCAGTCATCTCATAAGATGTATAGCAAGAACATAGTGAATTTCAAGAGTCTACAACAATCTTAAATGCCTGTACAAAAAAGTCTGGAACCCTTTTTGAATGCACCACGTATATCACATGGTGTAAACGCCGAAACTTTGTCGAGAAAATGTTGTGGCATGTGTAAATAAAGAAATAAAATTTAAAAAAAATGATTTTAGCATTAGAATAGAATAATGGATGGCATAAGTCCTAAAGCTTTATTCTACTCCATTTGATATTCTTTTGCACATACACACACACGTGCATATATATATATATATATATGTGTGCATATAGACGTGCATATATATATATATATATATATATAGATGTGTGTGTGTGTGTGTGTGTGTGTGTGTGTGTGTGTGTGTGTGTGTGTGTGTATTCAAGTCGTGATGACAGAACAGTGTCTTTTGACTTTCTCTCTCGATTTGTCCCCATCATTTTTCGTTCCTGGCAAATCCTCTTGATGACCTCAAGTGTTCCCAAAGATCTGATGTATGTAAGTCTTAGCTAATCTACCAAAACTGGTCTGTCCATGTGTAGAATTTAATGTGTGTGTGTGTGTGTGTGTGTGCGCGCGCGCGCGTGTGTGTGTGTGTGTGTGTGTGTGTGTGTGTGTGCGTCTTAGGATGTGTTACTTATGTTGAATTAAAATTGTGATAAGCTAAGGTGTCCGGAACAATTGATTACATTTTAATCATCCACTCTAATCTGTGTCCGCAGTATATTTATATCAGTGATAATCTCGAAGATGAAGAATTCGTTTGGGATTACGTTCGACGTAAAAACGGACAACTTGCAGCTGGCTTATTTGCTTCAGGGTGGGATTAATTGACAGAGAATATAATTGTACATTACCAACAAGCTATCTCGTTTCATTCCTTTGATATCTGTCTTGCAAATTCTTTCCTTAGGAAGTGCAACGAACAACCCATGCAATACTGAATTAATGCGTACAGTTCGTTCCACGTGCGCATGTCCAGTGTTGAGGAATTGCTGACTTGTGTTGCGGTGGCAACGCAGTGAATGGCGTAAATTTCTGTTTATTAAAATCAATGAAATCGCCGTTAACTCAGCTGTCTCACATACATAAGGAAATAACCAAGAAAACGTACCGAGCAGCAACGACAAATTGGAGGGAGATTTAACAATGGTGCCTTTGTTGTAAGGTTAGAAATATAGTGGTAGTATTAGTAGTCGTGTTCGTTTAACTTTTTTATTTGAGAGAGGAGACAACTGACCTAGCAACTGTGGTCAGCGATCGGAAAATTATTAGCGAAAATTGCCGAGAATGTAAGATTACATACAGAAGACGTTAAACTGAAAGAAAACAAGTTTTTTTTTTGTATATGTTGCAAATTAAACTGGCATATCGAAGGAAACTTTGTATGAAAGAAAATTTTGAGCTTTTCAAAGGATATTATTGAGTTATTTACTTATCGAGAATTCTGATGGGTAATTCTGCTATTTAGCATAATATCTACAAGTAAATGTGCTTTTTAGTTTTACTTGTGTGACGCAGCAAACTGAAATTGACTATTCGGCTACAATGATACGTCGGTGGGCACCTCTAGTGGTGTAAGGGTTAACAAGCTAGACAAACAAACCTACACGCTTGAGTTCGGGTCTCATTGGGTGCCCAATTCATTGGGCATTGTGACACATCGAAGCAAAGAGATTCGTAAATTACTACTATGATACGTCGGTGGATTGTGGGTGTCCAAATCGTGAGACGGACTGCCAATCTTAGTGCCTGCCTTGTGAAAGGTTTTGTTGGCTGATTTTATTGTAACTGACTAGCTTCAACCTAGCTAAAATTTAACAATTTTATTCTTTCTTGGCATTGGTGGGAAAATTTTGTTTTTTTGATGACGTGGCTTGCTAGCAACTTTGGGTTATTTTCCTTGAAAAATCACGGCCGTGATTTCGAATACCGTTTTAGTTTTAAGAATTGATAGAGTGTTTATATCATTGATGAAGAGAAAAATCCGAAATTGTTTTATGTAAATTCAGTTTTTGATCAATGGATTTTAATGGGGTACCAACCCGGCTGGTTTTTTGCCCAGTCGGCTGGGGCTGTAGAATACACCGACTGCTTCTCTGCAGAGGGGTAAGACCCCCCCAACGAGTGTCCTGGATATGAAACTAAACAATCTGATGGTGAGGTTCCTGCAGTGCTGGAGCTTTGGGGAATACCAAATGCAGAGTACCCCTTCTCTGCCATCGCTCCCAGGTCCACTCTGGCCCGGGTGAAATATCTATGGGTGAAATAGAACTAAACAGTGCTTCTTTCACTATACTGATTTTTGCATTTAAACTGCGTATTTATGCTAAACTGAATTGTTTAAAATATAACTGTTTTGACATTGGAACTGCGTATTAGTGCTGAACTGAATTGCTCGAATCAGAACTGTTTTTGACGTCTAAACTGTGTACTTATGCTGAACTGAATTATCTGAAATAAAACTGTCTGACATTTAAATCTGTGTATTGCCCAGTCAGTTGGGGCTGTAGAATACACTGACTGCACCTCTGCAGAGGGGTAAGAACCCCCTAACAAGTGTCCTGGATATGACACTAAACAATCTGATGGTGAGGTTCTAGCAGTGCTGGAGCCTTGGGTAATGCGGAGTACCCCTTCTCTGCCATCGCTCCCAGGTTCACTCTGGCCCGGAGTGGTAGCACCTGATAAGGGACCTATCTATGGGTTAATAGAACTAACAGCATACTCATGCTAAAAGGAATTGAGTAAACTGAATAGCTTGAAATAGAAATGTTTTTGACAATTAAACCGTACTTACACTAAAACTGCGTGCTTATGCTTAACTGAATTATTTCAAATAGAACTGTTTTTTGATATAAAAACTGTATTTACACTTAACTGAATTGTTACATATAACTGCTTGAATAGTTTGAAATGGAAATGTTTTTGACAATTAAACTGTACTTATGCTAAACTTAATTGTTTTAAATAGAACAGATTATTTACATGAAAATGAATTTGGCGTTAAATAAACCAACAGATGTTGATATGCCATAAAACCCAACAAACCAACCAACTAATCGCCTGGTTTTATTCTAAGGCTAGAGGTTATGGAGAATGGTACATTATATATTTACAATTATGTTTTCGTTGTTAACTGTTTTGGCATTATGTTAGCATCGTCGGGAATCATGTTGCAGGGTTACTTTATATTGTATTGATTAGGGTTGTGTTGATATTTTTGGTATAATTTTGTTTTTTTCTCAAAAAGAGCAGAATTTTATCTATGATATTATTTTCAAATAAATCTTTCATGTTATTTGCATTAAAATAATTTTCTGATGTGAGGAATATATTGACATTCCGTGAGAAAGTTTTTAACGTTGTCGGATGTTTGACATGTTCTACATTGGGGTTGTTTGAGTATAAAGAAATGTGTAAGTCTTGTGTGACAAATGAGAAATTGTGATTTCGTAAATTGTTCCGTTAGGGTTTTTTGAATGCTGGTTTGATTCGAAAGAGTTTATTGTTATTGTTGTTATTCCAGCCTTATTGCCATTTTGTATAATGAAATGTATTGATTTTTATCTGAGATTTAATCTAAGATTTTATCTCAGATGTATTTTCGTAGTTTTGTACCTTCAAGGAGTAAATGCAATGTATAGATAATTCATATCATCGAACCAAATTATTCACAAAATATAAAATTTTGTCTGGATTAACTCATGTAAAACTAGAGTAAAATTACATTTAGAATAATCGTTCAAATAAAAAAAAAAAAAACAGTTTCGTTGCATATTTACCCTTGACCGAGCAATCAATCAGCGATGTAACTGTGTAAATAAGCGGAAGCATTCATGTGATTCATCGGAGGTCGTGGGTGTTATGAAATAATTCATGCAGATGTTCTTTTGAGTGTTCAGTCAGTTAGAGACAGTTCAAAACAGTGTGAGTCGGTGCCAGGTTACAGTTACTGAGAGCACCAACGGGAACAGTGAGTCACAAGGTCTCCGGTTGAGTACACACGGCCGATAAGCAGAAGATATAATTCGGGTCTTGAAAGTAACGCAGCGTCCTATGCTCAAGAGAAGAAATTATGGGTCAATATAGAAATCTCTTTGTTTCCCTGTCTCCGTCTGTCTCTATCACCCACCACAGAATCTTTGACTCCAAGAAGAATAAAGAGAATTATATTTTAAATACCAAGAGTTGTCCTTCATCTTCTTTATGGATATATAAGAATTAGAAATATAATGTTGAACTCCCACTGGTACACCTAGTATACGATATACTGGATCATTTTTTGTCCGAATGCACAGAATATTTGCAGTAAGGGTTATGATTCTAGGAAGCAGATCTGGCAGTATGATACAATCATTTGGGTTTGGTTACCATTTGTGGTACTATACAGAGTCCGTACTATTTTCAACACTATGCTTGGGTACGGTGCTAAACATAACAATATCTTTGCATGAGACCTCTGTAACGATATCGTAGTCATGACCACCAACACCGATGCCTGCGAAAAATGTAATGCCGTTGTGTACAAAATATTTTTGGTACCAAATGTAATAATAATAATTGGTCTCATCCTGTTAACGGCGTCAGATGCGTTACTATAGTTATCCCGAAACTTTGACCAAGGTCTTACCTTGGTAAAGTGGCTAAATGTGTTTCCAGAATGTTTGTTTATCAGCCCTCTCTGTGCGTCAAGCTGTGTTTGAAAGATCCTCTGATAGGGAATAACAATTCACCCGGAATTTCTGACGGTCGGGATGACTCGGTGGAAGAAAAGTGCCTGGGTGTTGGCAACACAAAGACAAGAAAAACTCTCTATCAACAGTTTATAATCCTTTTTTGGAAAGTATTGACGTAACCGTATATGTCCAAATTTTTTTTATAAATAATTGACGCTTTATTATGCAGATATAATGTTCGATGATCAGACTGCATACAGTAGCACGAGAGAGTGAAAATCTATAAGGGTCTATGTGTTGCATAGTCGTAATACATATACAACTATACACATATACAATAATACAATAATAACGAACGAAGACACTTCTTTAGAAAAATATACCTCTCACACTTTATTCGAAATCGTTGCGAAAGGGTTATGTGCGAGAGGTGAGTTGGTGACTGAAAAAACTGCAACATATTGATCCCCAGTTCCTCTGTCTTTAGCAGCACTTCTTTCTCGTTCTGCTGGGTTGCTAAATCGAGGGTCCTGAGGGCCTATAGCCCTTTGCTGGGTGATGGTTCTCTCTACGTCATCTTTTCTCCAACTAACTGACTCCAAACTAACTGAACCTGTCTGTGACCCCGAGTTATATAATTGTTTGACACCCACCTACTTCTTGTGGGCGTCACATCTGCACCCAATTCAACCCGTCCACTGTCAAGGTAATACCCTGATATCTTCGACCGGATGCACCTTTTCCTTGATTGACAGCTGGGTCGAAGGTCAATATGTTGCATATGAACAGAGATACAAAGACATTCCCCACCAGACCGACGTCACTGAACGCTAACTTATAATTTTTAACAGACAACTTTTTCAAAATTTGCTAATTTTTATTTATCTAAATTCAGTATATCGGTAGTCTTATGTCATCTCACTAAGTTATTGTGCCATATCAAACGTGTCTCCATTTGCACTGTGTTTCTATTTACTCAGTCAAACTTGTGACAAGACATGAATCTATTTTGTTTACATTTGGTGTAGAATCGACCGGTTTCCGATCGCAGGCGCACGCCCTTGAACTTTCCAATTTGACTTACATTTCCATTCAAAGATTTTAGCTAACTTAACTGCTAACTGAAAAACTCCCGGCCAAAAAAAGCCAGATTATGAAATCATTAATACAATCCACTCTCACCGCAACTGGGTTAAAGCTGTCCGGGGTCAAAACCTGAACAAGGCTGTTTGCATTTCACATATTGCTAATATTTCTGGGGAAGGTATGAACTCAACTCTTATCCCTGCGACTATGTATGAATAGAAGATCAGTCCGGGGTATTTGACGTTGCTATGGCAACCAGTCTAGGAAAAAGGAAAACTCTGAATTCAAACCAGTTGCAGACCAGGAGAGAGATGGGTTCAGCTAAATTATTCATGCCCAAAATAACTTACATGAGTAGCACTCCTATAATCAAACCAGGTTACTGAACTAATGTAGAAGAAAAGAAAAATTATTGTATCTAATCTATTTTGGCTATCGATCAAACCATATTAACATCAAAAGGAAGTAATGATAGATCCTAAACTAAAAACAATTTTTCTTTTGCAATTATACTATTTTTTAAGAAATTCTTTACACACTAGTCGATCATATCCTTTTTTTTTAATGACATTCAAAATGTTTATACCGGAAAATAGATTCTTAAAAAGAAAAATCGAAATAATAAAAAAAAATGTCCACATTGTCAACAGGATTCATAGATTTTAATGGCATGTCAACACGTCACGAGTTATCTAATGACTTTTATGGAATCCCTTTCATAGTAGGTCATATTTACTTTTTGTGCGTACGATCGTATCAATTTTTCTTTTGTATAAGATCCTGTCGTTTTTTTTGTTGGATACGATCCAATCCATTTTTCTGTTGCATACGATCCTATAGAATACAATTAATTTTAAGCAGGTATATTTGGCCCATAAAAGGGGAGCTTAACACGTAAAACTCTCGGGTTCTGAGGTGAAATGGGATTAATGGCAACGAAGGGGTACTTTATATTCGTCAGGTCTCCAGTAGTGGACCCTCGCTACCAGATGCTGTTTGGTATCATACGCAGGACGGCCTTTTCGGAAGGTGGCGTATCCCTCTGCAAAAGATACAAAGGGCATATTTAATGCCCAATAAGAAAGCTAAAAACAAACAAATGCAGGTGAGAAATACATACTTAACCCAAATATATCTTAAACGATTAATGGAATCCCTTTATTCGTTACGACCCAAAATATTCATATTAGAAGAAATAATATTTCAGAGAACACGAACCGAACTAAAGAGATCAATAAATATCGATTTTTCAGAAATAGGATAAGAACGGTCATTCATATAAAGAAATACAGAAATCTATCTGAAAAAAAAAAGAAAGAAAAAGACAAATAAAAGAAAAGACATGGCTTCATAGAAACGTTGATACTTTAAGAACCAACCAAACGACTTCGAGTTGACTTTGCAAAGCCATGGTGAATTCATAAATCAAGACTCAAATTCAAACGATCTTTGAAATTCACAATAGCTGACAAAATAGTTCCTACCTTTGATAGAAATTATTGACTTAACACACGTTGAGGATGTTAACCTTGTTTCCATTTTAATTTAGCAGTAAATAACTTAACTGATAAGGCGCGAAAAAGTTCATTTAATTGGTGAACACTTTGTATTCATAAAATATACTTTAAATAAGCTATTGAATTATCTAAATTAACGGTAGATTATTCCCAAACAATGCCGAATAATATAACATGGAATGACATCACGTTAGGAAAAATTATTGAATTCATTTGGAAAGGAAATAAATAGAAAAATAAATAACACTTCGTTACTTTTCTTCGAAGTTTTATGACTAACTTAAATCTTTCCATCATGAACAATTTATCCAGGATTTCAATGCATGCATATGTATTGATTTTTAAGATACTGATTGTCATCTTCTCTGTTTCTTAAAGTGGCATGAAATCCCATATTGAGGATTACATAGGGAATTTACATAGATTTTTGTTTCGACTCAGTTGGTTTAATTTATTTCCATATACACTTTTGAGGTTATAAATCAATTTCAAGTAGTCAAATAACTTGGATTAATATCGCACTGGAACAGAAATTTGTGCAACACAAAGTTTATATTTTTCCCTAGTAATAGTCGGAAAATCTACATTGCCTTAATTACTTTATGCAAGGTGCCATAAAATATTTAGATGTAATAAAAGTATTTTAGATTTGATAAAATACTACAAGTGTGCGACACTAAATGGGGACCAAGCTCATTAGTGATTAATTTACCACAAGGAAATTTCGCTGAACATTATCTAACAAGGAATCACCGAGTTACACCCTCTTCAAGGCTGTAAATATGGGGAACCCAATGTGGACCAAACCTTTTGCTCACCTTCAATCATCAAGTATGAGGCTCATTGTTAGAAGTGAGTCACGTTAACCATAACATGGCATCAGGTATGCATCAAATTGTTCTAACATGCGGAAAAAAAAATTAACTCAACAACAAGTGCAGGTTTAACAATTCCAGCCACAGTTGTTGACTATAATAACTCAGTAATTCAAACAACAGCTGGAAATTCTACGAGAAGGAAAGATATTGAACACAAATTCTTTGGATAACATTGAAAGCACAATAACGAATTCCATTACAAGACGGAAAGGGAAGAACATTTGCCTCATGGTACAACAGATGGACAGAAATTTCCCAAACAAACTTTCACATGAAGACGAACATTGTGAAATGTTTCGACTAATTTGAAAACTGGGAACCCAGGAACAGGATATTTATACAAAATATATCCTGCCAAAGCAGCCAAGAAAATTCTGATTCACAGAAACATTAGAACTGCAAAAATATATATTTAAAAAAAAAAACAAAAAAACTGTCACTGTTTAATACCCGGTTTAATTGTTTTAAACTAGAAAAAACTATGAAGATCATTATGTAACATTTGCTGGTATCATAAATTGGGAAAGCAAAAAATTTAAACGAATTTACCTGACAGAGGACCAGTTTGAATGTTTGATTTTTATCACGGGACTGACGTCTAAATCACTCACTGATATTCAGGCCAGATTACTTTTCAAACTGGAACACGATAAAGACATCACAATTCAAGCATTAACAAAGTAATGCAACAATCTTTTGAGCATTAAACGAGACGCAGTGTTAGTGCAGAAACCGAATGCATCATTAACTGCAAACGTCCAAACAAAAAAAAACAAAAAACAAAAAAGAAAAAAAGAAGTAGAACGTCCAAGAGAAAATGAAAAAAGAAAATTGCATCCATCTAATTCTTGGTTTTATGCTGACTGGGATTACGTTTGTTTTTGCTCATTCAACGTTTTGTAATGTTTGCTCTCGGAGTGGACATAAAGAAAAAAAAATTAACTCAGATTTTAAAAAAAATGCAGAAAGTCCAATCCTCAGAAAATTTGTAAATTGGCCTATAAAACAACGTGAAATATAGAGTTGTTTCAGTGAAGAAAAAAACTTCCTTTCCAGTTAGACTCAGCGTCAGATATTACGTTAATATCTGTCATATTGGAAATCACTTGGAAAGCTCCATCTGTTTGCAATAGATCACATAAGGGGCAGTGCTTCTGGGGACTAAATTCATCTCACCGGTGAGTAAACATGTGATGTTACATTCTCAGCTAACACGTTTCCGGGGGTATGCTATCTTGTTGAAAATTCTGAATATAATTTAATAGGACTCGACTGAATTGAACGACTTAATCTTTTTGAAATTCCTCTTAAGTCTGTTTTTAATACATCCAGTCTTACGTCTCTTTCGGATATTGAAAAATATCTTACGGACGAACTTAAAAATAAGTTCGGTGACGTTTTTCAAGAGGGTTTCAGTTGCTGTACCAAAAGTAAGGCATCCTTGAAATTAAGAAAAAAACAATTTTTAGACAGAAACATCATGTGCCTTATGCTGCACCTAATATCGTTGAACATGAACTTCAACGTCGTCAGCAAGAAGGTGGAATTTAGCCTAAAAATAACTCTCAACAGCCAGCTCCTATCATAGTCGTAAAAAAACCAACTGAAACGTCCGAATATGTACTGACTAATCAACTGGTTTAAATGATTATGTGGAAGCACATCAGTATCCACTACCAGTACCCGAGGATATTTTTACCTAATTAAATGGCCGAATTTTCTTAGCAAAAATTGATCTTTCCGATACTTTTTCTAACTGGAAGTTGAAGAGGACTCTAAGGAGCTCCTTGATATCAACACCCACAAGAGCTTGTTCAGATCTAAACGACTTAGCTTCGGAGTCAAACCAGCACCAGCAAGCAATGGATCCCATGCTGAGCTGATTAACAGAAGTTGTAGCATATATTGCTGACATCATCGTAGCAGTTGCTTTAAAAGACGAACTTTTACAGCGTTTATTTACTGTTTTCAGCCGAATCCAGCCATACAAATTCTACGTTAAACCTGCAACGTTTCAATTTTCAGGGATTTTATATTTGACAAAAATGGTAAAAAACCAAACCAATAAAATACCTCGACAATAAAAAAAAAATATGACGGTACCAAAAAAGTAAAAATATTAGATTCTTTCCTGGGCTTGATAAGCCACCATAGTGCTTTTTACATAAACTTCATCAAATTCTTTCACCTCTCAACAATCTTTTAGAAAAAGAAATTACATGGGACTGGTCTGATGCAAGTCAGTCAGCTTTCACAATGGTAATGTCCTTGCTTTTTTTCAAATCATTTGCTGACTCACTAGAAACCACCTATAGATATTGCCGTAGTCACAGATTTTTCTGATTATGGTGTTTGAGCAGTCATTTCTCATGTTTTTCCTGATGGCAGCCAAAAGACAACAGCTCATAAAACTAGAGCATTGACAACCGCAGTGCGCAACTTTAGATGAATTGGAAAGGAAGCCTAAGCAATAGTATTTGCTTTTAAAAGATTTTAAAAAATGCTGTGTGTGTACCATTTTACTCTGATCACAGACCATAAGCCTCCCCTCAGTATTTTCGTTCCCCCACCCGCCAAAAAAGGCATTCCCGTGTATACAGAAAACCGTCTGCAATGATAGGTTACTATACTATTGGACCATAACTTTACAATAAGGTATAATAGAACTGATTCAGTTGGTCATGCTGATGCAGAATCTAGGCTCATGACAATATAAAATGAAGTACAAGAGCTCTTCGTCCTTTCAGTAATATCTCTGGAGCTAGAAATCAATACTGTATTTGCATCCACGGTAAAAAAAAAACAAAAACATTACTAGTCCCTTCAACAACAATACTGTTGTATAGCCACAAAATCAAGCAGAATCATAACGTCGACACAATAAAGACGAGCGACACAGTTATTTAGATAAATACACCTCTCACTTTATTTGAAAGGGTACGAAAGGGTTACTCAAGGTTTTACTGTGAGAGGGAGTTGGAGACCAAACAGAACAGCGACATATTGACACCCACTCTATGGACCATAACAGTGTTTCTTTCCTGTTCTCCTGGGCTGCACAACCGGGGGCCTACTCTGCTGGGTGCTGGTTTTCTCTACCCCATCTTTCTCCAACTGATTGAACTTCCTGTGCACTGAGTTATATAATAGTTCGACGTCCACCTTCTTCTTGTGGGAGTCACAAATCGCACTCATTCAACCCGTCAACGGTCAAGGTTATATTCTGATATTCCTCGACCGGATGCACCTGTTATTTACACAGGTGTATTTCCTATTTTGACTGCCCTGCATGGACGGAGTTCTATATACAACAATACATGAAGCCACAGATTCCGATCCAGTGCAGAAAAAATGATGCGTTTCCATCATACAAGATGTCCAAAAGTATGAACAGACAAAAGAATTCAGTCTTTTTTCCAGCATCAAGATTCATGGAGATAAATTAATGACTGTCTTTTTTTTTTTTTTTTTTGCTGAGTGCATAATTGTCCCATCCACATTACAGGACAGAGTCATCAAACAATTCCATTATGGTCATCAAGATATTAGCCGTATGAAAGCCCCTGCATGCTATGTTTATTAGCCTGACATGGATAAGAAGTTCGAGAAATTGGCATACAAATGGTTCAACTGTCAACTGGCAGTCCCTGAATCACTCAGGTCACACCTTCACATTGATTTCGCTGACCAATCAAAGAACAGTGCTATTCTATAAACGTTGATGCTAAGAGCAAATGGTCAGAAATTTTTCAAATGAGTCGCGTCACTGCAGATGAAATAACTCTTCAGCTGAAACACATTTTCTGTCGCTTTGGAATCCTACAGTTATTAGTTTCTGATTATCATATTTACCAACTCCTCCGCTCGGGCAGGATATGACGCATGGTCAATTTTTAAGCAGAGTTTAACAGGCTTGAATTCAAAGTTTCTTTCTCCTAGACTAGTTGCCTCACCAAGGCTGAAGAACCTAGTCTGTCCTACTATTTACCAATAGCTGGAGGAAGAATAATTGGATTCATACCTTTCTTAAGGGTATTAGTGCTATGTGAAATGCAATCGGTCTCGTCTAGGATTTGAACTCGTATCACCGTCTCCATTTCCTACAACGATAACCATTACACCACGGGCACCTCCTTTCTGATTATAGTCCTACATTCACTTCCGCAACAATTTCAAATTTGTGTGCACATAAAGGCATCCAGTATATAAGAACACCACTTTTTCATTTACAATCAAACAGAAAAGTAGAGCGTTTTGTAGATATTTTTAAGAGGGTAATAATAAAAACAAAGGGGAAGGAACCACGCAAGAAGTATTAGAAATATTCCTCAGTAGTTAGAGAGCTACGGAGGAATCCAAACATACCTAATTGCAACTTACCAGCAGAAGCTCAAATGAATCGTAAAGTTTGTTTGCATATGTACGTCATCCATCCAACTCCTAAACATTCTCCAAAAATGAACATAGTTTTGGATAAACAATTTAACCAACATCAAGAAGCTGTGAAACATACATATATATCGACATAACCTGTAATTGCTAAAGACTATCGTAATGGCGAAGAAAAATAGATTCAAGGAGGCATCCTACATCGTTCCGGAAATATCACATATGATGCGGATATAGAGTCAACCGATTGGGTTCGACATGCAAACCAAATTACGATCCTCTCACCTCCCAGAGACCAAATCAAACTGCCCCTTACCGCTAGATATCCGATGGGACACTTTTGAACAGCCTCCACAATATTATCTAGATATACCAAAAGATAATCCAAAGACCACGCCAAAAAATTTACTAAGGAATTCGTATTATCTTCCAAGAAAAACCCATTAACTACCAATAAATTCCTGAAATAAGTCATAAGATCAAAAGGCTAAAACGGGAGAGTTATTTCCCCAAAAGAAATGATTGATTCTTCATAGAAACAAGGTAAAACAGATAAAAAAAAAAAGACTGCTTGACCACTGGCATGTGCAGAGACAGTCAGTGCTAAATGAAACGAATCCTACTGTAAAACAGTTGGTGAGTAAACAAAAGAATATTGTGTGTTCAAAATATATAAATGTTTTTTGTTTAATTTGTTGTTCCTAATCCTAGGGCTATTTTTTCTTGTCTGATATAAGTAAATTTGTGCAAAGTCTTATATATAAAATTTAATGGACACAAAGGATGGTCAAAGAGGGCCAATTATCGCACTCCTAGAGAACAGGTAACGTCGCTGCCTCTTTTGCTTCCAATAGCCACATGTTCAATATCAGACTGGTGTTCTTTCACGTGTAGCCCAAGACGACCAGTAAAAAAGCTGCCGCCTACAACCACGTTCACCTCGATCCGACCTCGAAAACCTGTTGGGAAACTGAACCAATTATCCCAAGGAGGAAACTACCGACCACAAGTGATTCCAATCATGTCTCGTCCCATCTATGAATCAATATTTTAACATACCTAGCCAAGTTGGTAAAAACACCTATATGCAAACCATTTTCTTTCATCTCTCTTACTTCGATTTATTGTAAAATTGTAAAACCAACAACTGGTTGTGGTTTTTTTCTTTTCTTCAGAAACTGTGAACCTTTTTTGCCTTCGCTATCTAAACTAAGGTTCATAACTCTTCATACCTTTGATTTTCATAGAATTACAAAGAGAAATAAAATCCTCGCTTATGCTACAGAAAGAATATAACATTGGTAGCATTTATGTGTGAGTGTGTAATATACCTGCTCAGATGCAAAAAATCTTAATTGGTATTGCGTAAGTGATATCAGGTAGTGTTCGAAGTAAATATCGATAGATATCTTTAATGTATCTGAGTTTTCAATCGGTGATAAGCGATGTATTCATTCTCTAAGCTTGTCCGCATTTATCACATTTCATTTGATGTGGCTTTTAAAAACACTTCTGGGAGATAAAAATCATGATAAATCAACGTAAAAGAATGAAAGATTTGTATGTCATGATCGGTGGGTGTTTTTTTTTTTTTGGTGCTCAGGAGAGATCCTATCAAAATCTTAATAAAAAAAGTGGCAGTATTTCATAAATGATTGGTTTCCATAATTTCTTGAAATGATGAGAGTTGACTGCAGTAAAAAATGAAGCGAATAATATATATATATATATATATATATATATATATATATATTGTCAACCACAGACAGACTGTTTCGTTCTATCAGAACTCTTCAGTGTGGCTAAAAATTCCTTCGCCAGAGTACTCAACACCCATGGGGTAGCGTATATATTGTCACCACAAACAGACTGTTTCGTTCTATCAGAACTGATAGAACGAAACAGTCTGTTTGTGGATGACGTGTGGCTAGACACGTAGGACGCTTGAAGTCGGGATCGAAAACCATCCAACTTTACGTTAGACTAAGTCTCAAACCGCTTGGCCAACAAGCGTACCACGTTGGCTAAGTGAATTTTTAAGGTATTATGTAGCAACAGCAGCAGCAGCATCCGTTTGTTTACATTTTCATACCCTATCGGCTGCTTATTTGCTTGCCTTGCCCAGTCGGCTGGGGCTGTAGAATACACTGACAGCTTCTCAACAGAAAGGTAAACCCCACCAACAAGAGTCCAGGATATAAGAGTAAACAATCTGATGGTAGGTTACAGCACTACTGGAGCTTTGGGGAATGTGGAGTCCCACTTCATTGTCATCGCTCCGAGGTTAATCCTGGCCCGGAGTGGTAACATCTGATAAGGGTCCTATCTATGGGTTAAATAGAACTAAACCGTGATTTCTTGAGTTTACTAGGTTTTTTTACATTTAAACTGCATATCTATGCAAAAGTGAGATTTTAAATATGACTGTTTTGACATTTAAACTGAACAAATGCTAAACTGAATTGCTCTAAATAGAACTGTTTTGACATCAGAACTCTACTTATACTAAACTGAATTATCTGAAATAAAACTGTTTTGACATTAACTCTGTATATTGCTCAGTAGGCTGGAGCTGTAGAATACACCGACTCTAACTCTGCAGAGGAGTAAGACTCCCCCAACGAGTGTCCTCGATATAATACTAAACAATCTGATGGTGAGGTTCCAGTGATGCTGAAGCTTTGGGGAATGCGGAGTACACCTAAATCAGGTGTTTTGTTTGGTCTTATCTATTCACACTTTGATGTCACTAGTCCTTATTGCTTTGTTTTTTGCTGCTATTAGAAGACAATCAGTTTATATCAAAGTTTCCTTTTCTTAACCACGCTCGCGTTTTCTCGTGTAAGATGTAGCTTATTAGTCGTTTGAAACGTGCATAGAATTGTTTTTCTTCTCACTTTTTTTTCTTGTTGAAGTCGTTCTGCTGGTCCTCCTGTCGTCAGTAATGTTTCTGGTGGCTGTAATCCGCGCTTTTTTGTGTTGTCTTCAAACCCTTGTATTGATGTGTCCAGGCTGCTTTCAGTGCTGGTAAGTCCTCTTCTCCCCTCTCTTCTTGACACATATAGTCTGTCAACGTCATTTCTTGGATGCCATGCCTTGTGCATTGTCAATAGTTTTCTGGTTCTTTGGGCCATTTGTTTAGTTCCACTTCAAATTGTCCCGAGTATCTTACGAAGGGGAAAAGCCCAGGTAATATTCCTTTTACAAGATTCCTAAAATAGAGTTATGTCTCAAGTAGCTTTCTTGCTCTTCTAAGATTCAGTTTTAATTTTTTTCTTTTATTTCCTGTTGACTGATGATGTTAGCTTCCAATATTACCAAGTATTTGTAGGTTACATTTTCTCTGAGCGTTTTGATTACTTGATTTGGTTGTTAAACTCCTTCCATTATGTGTCACTGGCCACTTTTCATTACTGGCATGGCGCATAATTCTATGCCAAATTCTATTCCTATATCTTGACTGCATATTCTCACATTTTGTTTCAGGGTCTCCAATTTTTTTTTGGCAAAATTTTGATGCCGTCCATATACATCAAGTGGTTGATCTGTTTCTGAATTTGCATCCGACAGTGAATTTTCTGAGGGTGTAGTTGAGTGGCATCATTGCTATTACAAATATTAATGGTAATAGTGCCTCCCCCAGGAATATGTCTCTTTGTATCGTTACGTCTGCTAAGCTTGGTTCACCTGCTGCCAATTCCACTCTCCTGGTTTGCATGGTCTTCTCGATAAACAGTACGATTTGGTTGGGTATTTTATACATTTTGAGATAGTGTACTATCTAGCTTTGGGGAACCATATATTGAGTTTTTTGTAGTCGATCCAGAACCAAAGCTAGATTTTTTCGTATCGTTTTACTTTCGTTGAGGATGTGTTGATCTATAAATAGTAGTTACTTTGTGCCTCTGGTTCTCTTGCGGAAATCTTTTCTGTTCCCATATTTTGCTCCAAAATCTTCTTGCCTCTCTTGAATCCGGTTGTTGATATGGCCTTGCCCATTATCCCCCTAATTGTTGGTAGAATTTTTTTGTTGTTTTGTAACGTCCTATTTTGTCTATATTATTAGGCCTTTTCTCGGTATCATTTTTGTCTTCCTTATTTCGCTAGTATTTTGGGTTTGGTCTCATCAAGTATTTTTTTGAGTTCTTGTTGCCATGTTTTTTCAGTTTCGTCCGAAACAAAAAACTTTCTTAATGTTATGTTTTAGTATTTTTGCTTGTAATCTGCGATTCAAGTCTGATTTCCAACCAGCGCTTTTGATTTTCTACTTTTGGTCTTCACGGGGACTCTTATTTTTTCACAGACTAATTTTGCTTCAGCATATATTAGATAGTTTAACTTCGTGATGTCGTTTGTCGGGATATTTGTCAATAAGTCTTTTACTTTCTCGGCTTTGCACTTGACTGTCTTCCAGTCTTGGTTCCTGATAGAAGGCAGTGTTTTCTTTTCAGACATGATTCTTTTAATGGTATCTACGTTAGTTTCTTCCTCTTGGGTCAGTGCTTGCGTTTGTATGTTTGCGTTTCATGAGTCATTGTCATGCAGTGTTTGGTTAGGAGTCTCTGGTGTTTTTGTATTTATTATCTCGCTTACTCTGTTATGGGTATGTTGATGTTTTTGCCTATATATTTGTTGGTGTATTATTTAACTTTTTTGAGTTTTTCACACTAGTGTTATCTAATGGCTTTTGAGTGACAGCAAGTCTCTTCAAGCTTTCAGGAGTCTTCTCAGTATTCTGGTCGATCTCACTAATGCTGTAGTTTGGATGGTATCCTATCGTTTTGTTATTTCCAAGTCCTCCAATTCTTGTACCAATCATTTGGTGGCTGTACCCAGTGCATCAACTCCAACTCATATCTACATCACTTTGCTGTTGCATAATATTTTCAGTTCTCTTGCAAGGTCTTGGTGTTTATCTTTATTTTCGCTTATTCCTAAAAAAACTATATTCTCTATTAGTCCAAACCTGATGAACTCTATTAAGATATATCTCTATACGCTTAAACAAGACAGTTATTTTATTCTTAGAGCAGAAGTGATTCAAAATAGTCCACTAATCAAATATTTTTTCAGCATACCGTTAGCATATGTTCAGAGTCTATGTATTTGAGCAAAAAACGCGAAATGTCTCGATTAAAATGTTGTAAGAATACACAGAATACACTTAAAAAGCTTTAACAGATATAATATTTTCAATTCAAGACAAAATTTCAGCTGAAGGATTGTACTCATGCGGTCTACATATTTTTTAACAAAATCTATAGATCAACCCTTATATATATATAAATATAAATATATATATATATATATATAGTATATATATATATATATATATATATATATATATATATATATATGTGTGTAACTTTTAGCCAGCAGATACAGAACATCATAAAGAATTCCCTGTAAATGATCTAACTTACAGCCCAAGGCATTATCAATACCAATTTTTTCACAGCCCAGTCGGCTTGGGTTGTAGAATACATTGACTGTGTCTCTCATCTGGGTAAGACCCTTAGCAATAGTCTTAGATATGTCACTAAACTGTATATCTTACCCAGTCGGCTGGCGCGGTAGAATACACTGACTGTATTTCTGTAGAGGGATAAGCTCCCCATCCCCAATGTGTGTCCTGGATATGACACTAAACCATCTGAAAGTAAGGCTCTCGTAATAATGGATCTTTGGGAAATGCAGAGTACACTTTCATTGCCATTACTCCCAGGTTCAATATGCCCTGGAGCGGACCTGATAGAGTCCTATCTATGAGTTAAATAGAACTAAACTACGTACTTATGCTAAACTGATTTGTTTGAAATGGAACTATTTTTTCATTGAAAATGTGTAATTATGCTAAACGGAATTGTTTGATATAGAAGTGTTTTTGACATTGAATCAATGTACTTACGTTTAACCGAGTTCTTTCAAATTGAACTCTTTGACATTTAACTGTATGTGAACAAAAAAAATACTTATGAGTGTAAACAAAAAAGCAGGACACATGACGTAATGGTTATAGGCGTTGTTTCCCTAAGCTTCTAAGGAAATAATCATCTAGCGGTTGCAGGTTCAATCCTGACTGCAGGCGAGTAACAATACAGGAACACTTAACACTTGTACCTGTTATGGTTAACGGAATCAGAACAGGCGACCCCTGTGGATTCAATAAAGGATGTAGTTCGAAGTTCCGTGAAGGTTCCCGAGTTCGACAAACACATGAAGAAGGCCGGAGGACATATCGGCCGAAACGTTATGGAAAAAACAATAAAGATGAAGACAATAGTCCAAAAACCCTTAATGATAAAAAAAGCTACACTTATCCTAAACTGTTTGAAATAGAACTGTTTATGTGTATAAAAATGCATTAGGCATTAATAATCAGCAATGGTTGGTGTACCATTAAACCAAACCCAACTAAACTGAATTTAATGCTAAGGATCCAGTCCTCGAACCATAACTCCAGGACAGATTTCGACTGGGAGTTGCAGTATCTGTTAGGATCCCATCTATAGGTCAAATAGAAATATTTAATTATTTACTACACTTGAAACTATTTAACTGTGTGCAAACAAATAATTGATGAAATGTATTATTAGTGGAAAAATATCAATACTTGAAACTATTCAACAGTGCGCAAACAAATGAGCTTGACTTGTTTAAAATAATGTTACCCATGAATTATTCGTTTAAAAACTATATATATATATATATATATGTGTGTGTGTGTGTGTGTGTGTGTGTGTGTGTGTGGCATCAAATAATCTTCAATGCTCAATATGCGAAAAAATGCATCCGACAAACCAACAATTGAATAACCAATGCGGGTTGATATGCCATAAAACACAGCCAGTCAACCAACCACCTTAGCAGGTTTTTTTTTTTTTTTTTCAGAATGAGAATTTCGTTGAATCTTTATCTGCACAGTCATTCGTCTCGAAATTTATTCGTTTTTAAAAATCAACAATTTTCACTTGGTCGGAGATAACATTAAAATTCTAATTAGAATCATCCACTACTTCCTAAAAAGAAGCATCGATATCATCATTGCCTATTATTACAACGAGAAGCTTACATAATGATTATTCATCTTAAAAAAAGTGTTAGAAATCAAACTTTTAAGATCTTGGAAATACTGAAGAAAAAAAGAAAGGGATAGGATTGCTGAATAGTAAACTGGAAAAAGGATGAAGTACTAATCTTTAACTCAAAACTAACACAATTTCACCAAAAAAGAAAACTACGAGAAGAGCAAGAGTTACAGAAAACTGAAATGAGAAGCGATGAAGGCAAATACATTTTTTAAACATTGCTGGGAACATTATAATAGTGACGAATGGCCTGTTAGAGTAAAAATGGCGACAGAAAGATTTACGGGACCTGAAAGAACCTCGAGTAACAGGAATAATAAAGCACACTGGAGTATCTGATTAGAATGGATGACAGAACAGTAAAAATGTTCCCAGTAAATGAATAAATGGATTATGAACTCTACTGCCAAGGAAAAAAAAATAAACAAAAAAAAAACCCAACATGTATTAAGAAGAAAATAAAGAAATAAGCAACAGATTTAATATCCAAATGAGATTTTTTTTATCCTCGCTGCTGCTTATTGTATTTAGGATATCATATGAACTAATCTTGGGAAAATTCAATGGAAAGTTTGAAATTATGGCACAAAAAAGTCTTATGGACATGGGGATAGTGAAACTGTTGAAAAACTAGCAGTAAACCCATCATATCAATATATATATATATATATATATATATATATATATATATATATATATATATATATATATATATATATATATAACAAGAAAATAATAAAAAAAGTAAATATATATTAAATATATATATTTAATGCCATGGAATTCAGACGGCGATCCCTGAGTTTCATGGAGTTTTTTACAAAACAACAATCATCTGGCAGTTATCAAATTCAAATGAATGGAAAAAACGATTTTCGATTCATTTCAATTTGATCCAGGAAAAAATCTTGCTAGGTTTCATCTAACCAGATAGTCAGGATGATTTTGTCTTAAGAAGGGTTTGACTAAAACTATATTTTATTGTCTAAAAGACTACTTGAAAGAATAAAATTAGCGTAAAAATAATTTAAATAATGAAATAGAAAATATTATAAATAAATGAATAAGATAAAATTAAATTGTAACTTATCGACAAAGAAGCAAACAATGAGTATTTACGACCTTTGATTATGTAATTCATTGTGATAATTGTTGGAAGCTATAGCAAGTTTCACCTTCATACATAAATTACAATATTTCTCCCCCTCTTTATATTTTGCGCATTCTTTTACTATCTTCTATTTTAATATAGGATCTGTAGTTAGGTTTTCTATATTTCCCAAATATAGTTAGATAAACTAGTTTTATATCAATATAAGTGTGGAAAACTACTTCTATGTTTGTAATATATTTTTGTAGGTTCTCAGCGTTTGTAGAAATGTTATTAAAGGTTTTATAACATTTCTAATAACGCTAATATAGTTAGATCCACAACAATGTACCTCCATCTAATACACAATAAACTCATATTGACACTTCCCCTTGAGAATATATATATGTTAGATACGTGAAAAATTGATTGAATAAAACGCCGATCTACAAAAAAATGAATCATGTTCTTTAAAAGTGAGCGAACAGTTTGTTGAAAAACAGAATTTATAAAGTCTTTTCTTCAAAGAAAATATGATATTAGTCAGAGTATGAATACTTTTAAAAAGAAAAAAAAGTACAAGTACCAGTTTGCGATTGTATAACTCAAGGTATATGTTTACTTTGGGTCTGTAAATGATCATTGTGTGAGCGTGTCGTAATGCAATAAGGAGAATGTATTTACTCGTTACCGCGTACGCAGATGCGGCTAAAATGTTCTCTCATCACGCAAAGATAACAATATAAATACATCTATCAAAACCAAGCCTATTCGTTCATTTTAAAATAATTAAACGGTGGCGATATTAAACCCAATTCTTTTTTAACTGATTGGTATATTTTTGATTCAAAACAAATAAAAACCCTAAATTTATATATATAAACCTATAAAACTTACAAAAGATGCATTTATTTTATCGTAATAAATAACTTATGATTAAAATTGGCCCGAAATTTAAAAAAAAATATGATGATGTATCTATGATTCCAATTAGTTAAAAATTTATTTTTAACATTCTAGGAAGAAAAGGATTTATTTTTGGTTTTGATCTTTGGAGTTTTTCACAGCAAGTCAAATATTGTCATTTGCGAACGTCAAATAAATTTTTAAAAGAGCATGCAAGCACCAATTATTCAATAGAAGGAAAATATATATGAGCAAAAATTACAACTTAAAGAGCCTATTTTTTGCACAAAAATTAAAAAAAAATATATTAGTATGTACATCTGCAGATTTCTCATGAAAAAATACACTCACACACATACACACACACACACACACACACACACATATATATATATATATATATATATATACATACACCAACCCCATATATATATATATATATATATATATACTCCCCTACCCCCATGGGCTTGAGTTCTCTAACGAGGGAAGTAAATGGTTGCCACTAGCATAATGCAAGCCTCTTCAAAGGAATTGAGCTCTCAGTAGCCGTTAAGCGGATATCTGTAAAACAAAAACAAATGTGATATATAAGCGTTTAAATTTACTTCGCTGGTTTCCTCGTGGCTGAGTGGTAGTATCTTCGATTGGCGTTTCAGTCAGCCAGGTTTCGATCCCAGCTTCGGGAATCTAGCCCGTCTAGCCACCCTGAATAGATTTAATAGAACGAAAGGGTCTGTGCATGACAATATATATGTTCCCCTACCCCTGTGGGGTTGAGCTCTGTAGTGAGTGAAGTAAATGGTTGACACTAGCATAATGCAAGGCTCCTGAAAGGAATTGAGCTCTCGGTAGGCGTTAAGCAGATATATGTGAAACAAAAACAAATGTGATACATATGCGTTTAAATTTCCTTCGCTTGCTCTGTTTTCCTCGTGGCTGACTGGTAGAATCTTGGATTGGCGTTTCAGTCAGCCCGGTTTCGATCCCGGCTTCAGGAATCTAGCCTATCTAGCCACACTGAAGAATTCTGATGGAACGAAACAGGTCTGTCGGTGGATGGCAATATATATATAATGTGTGAAAAAAACAGATTATATGATTTGCGAAGTCTACTCACTGATATCTTGTTAAAAAAAAAGACGAAAAGTACACGTGCTACTTGAAAACAATTAAAAGCATGTATGTCTAGTCAAAAAAACAAAATCAAAAAAAATCACCGACGGAATTACCTAAGGTAAACTGTAATAAAGTGCTCAATATATGACCAAATTTTATGAAAATAATTTCTACATGGCCTAGAGAGAGTCTACCTACGTTTTACCAAACGGCTATTCAGGATTGCAGTGGATTATATTAATTATATATATATATATATATATATCGTCATCCAAAGAAGGAATGTTTCGGTGTATCACAACTCTTCATTGAAGTTAGAAGCTTTAAGCTAAGATCGAAACTTGTCAGAATTTACGTCAGTGGGATATCTTACCCCGGAATTTTCACTATTCTCAACGTATGCTAAGGAATTTTAGGTATATATTCACACACATACACACATACACACACACACACGCACATATATATATATATATATGTGTGTGTGTGTGTGTGTTTGCATGTACGTATATATGTATATATGAATATATATAAATATATATTGGCATAATGGTTAGAATATTCACCAGTAGTCGGAGAGACTAGGTCTCCATTCCCCAGTTGAGTCATACCAAAGACTCAGGTATGGTACTTAATGCCTCCTTGCTTAACACTCAGCATTATAACGTAAAGATCAAGGACAACTGGAGCAATCCAGAGAAAGGGGTAGCGTCTTTTCCTACATATCGGTGTAGTAGCTATCAAAAAGGGAGTCTTCAGGTCACCCACGACTACAGTCGTCCAACAACTTATGTGTTTATATACACATCAACTGAAAATTTTACATGTATGACTAAATATCTTCTACCGATGTCTTGGTAAATTATATAAGAGTATCTATGTAAACCTATAAAATTTTCAGCCAAACTTCGTATATATATATATATCATCATCATCATATCGTTCTGGTAGCACGGATATCCCTGACCCTCTCTCGCCACTCCTCCCTTTCGTTCATCGCCCTAGGTAGGTCTTCTGGAGAACATCCTGTATCCCCACATAGCTGCTGAATGTACGTTCGAGCTGGTCGCCCTGCTTTTGCGCGGCCATGTGTGGGTATCCATAAGAGTACATCTCTTATGAGTTCATCTCTGCTTCTCCAGCAGTGTCCTGCATGTCTGGTTCGTCTAACTTGAATAGTTTTCGTGATAGGGGGCAGGTGGCCGTACAGTTGGTGTCTTGTGGGGTGTTGCTGCCAGGACTTGTTCAGGATTGCACGCAGCATTCTTGTGTAATTGCCATCTAGTTTCTTCTCCAGCCGTTTTGTTAGCGTCCATGTAGTGCATCCATATAGCAGTATCGATGTGACCGCTACCTGGAAGAAACTGCGTTTCATTTTATCGGTTAGGTCTGATTTCCATATAATCGATAGCCTATTGATAGCTGTCCATGCTTTTGTTAGCCTCGTTTCGATGTCCTTTTCGGTTGATTCGACGCTGCTTCCTTGGTACGTGAATCTGTCAACTAGTTTAAGTGGGGTTCCTTCTAGAGTGGAGATATCCCCCGTTTGGTTGATAAAAAGCAACTTTTTTTTTCAAAAAGGAAAGCAATTTTATGTTCAGATGGTAAATGGAAAATCTATATTGATTGGAATCGCTTTATAGCAAAAATTATTTCAATTTCGTAAACATATTTGGTTTGAAGTTAATCAAAGTGGTTTGAAATCAAACTGAGCCTTCCAGGCTTAAATAAGCCTCTCTAATCAAATATTCGGCAACTAATAAAAGCATACCACGTGATATTTATCGAATAATGTGTATTGAACGCTAAGAAGCACGTTTTAGGAAAATGTTTACAAATGGGATATACAAGGGTTTGCCACAACCAGCCAGAGGCAAAATTACAGTCCATTGAGTAGAAGCACTCTTACACTTCAGTAAAGAAAAGTATTCTTGGCAGAGAAGGCCATGCTGACAGTCTCGTGACACTTGAAAGAACACATCAATATAGATATCCTTGAAAAATATACAACTGTAAATAAGAAATTCATTATGCCTAAGACAATATTATCCCTTATTTATAAAATGACCTTCGTATGATTATAATTACTATGTATTCAAAATAAGACTTTATACCACTATAAATGACACATTAGCCATATATTTTTACGCTTTTATCTGATGACCGTGTACGCCACATGGAGTGGAATTTACAGCAACCAATTCGAAGTGATTATTATTCGGCTTGTTTTGATTGTTTTTTTGGTTTTTTTTTTCTAGTGAATCAACCTTTGTGGTCTAATGCCAAATCAACTTTATACATTCATGGTTTTCATACAATTCGTAATCCAATAGTTTGTAGGTAACATTATTTTAAAATGAGCCAGAGCTCATTTGTTTGCACTTAGTTAAATGATTTCAAGTATTTTTCGTCAACACAAATAATTCTCCTTAAAATTAATCCTTTGTTTGCGCACAGTTAAAAAATTTCAAGTATTGCTATTTATTGTTGGCACACAGTTATATAGTTTCAAGTATTGCTATCTAACGCTAATTGTTCTATTTCTACACGTTTGTATGGTTTCCAGTATTGATATTTACAACTATAAATCTATTTAGAATTGATTATTTGTACGCAGGTTGTTAAATGATTTCAAATGTAACAAAAAATTAATAATTCGATTTAACCTATTGATGGAGCCCCATGAAGCCGTTCTACTCAAGGTAAAAGTGGGCCAGGTGGTCATTACAATGAAGAGATAATCCACATTCCTCAGAGTTCCAAATGCAAATGCAATTTAGTATCATATCTACACACTAATTTTATTTTATCCATTAGTGTGTCACAAGCAGGTACTACCAATCCGAAGTTGAATTTACCTGGGAGTAAGCAAAGAAAGAACTTGTATTTCAAGGTAGTTAGTTAATTGTATTTCAGATAGTTAGTTAGTTGCTATTTCAGGTAGTTAGTTAATTGCTATTATTTAATTGCTTATTAAGGTTGGCCAATAAACACGGATCTTTGAAAATAACAAAAATGTCAAATCAAAATATTGACTGATGAGAAGTAAAAAGAAAAAAAAAACAAGTTGTTTTTTCTTAACTTTTTCTTCTCATCCATAAGAACTAAATATCGCACTCTTTGTTGGTACTGGGACCTCAGGTTAAGAATCACTGATTTAAGTATAGACAAGGGACAGAAGTGACTAATAATAGTGTGCTAGTAAAGTGGTATTAAAATCATAATATTTTAACACCTAAGTTATTTATAATGAACGGGAACGAAACCAATTTACATAATATAAAAATTCATATCCATCTTCGTCATCAATTCATGCTAATAATTTGTAGTGTCTTGACTTTCTTCATCCAACTCTATCGTCCATTAGAGGTCGTCTTAACTGCAAATTAGCGTCAGCACAGAATTAATGCATGCAAGTCCTTGATGGTCGGCCAACACTGACGTGTCTCTGGACAGGAAGCCGTGAGAGAAAACCACTCATCTGTTTGTATTCATACTCCAGCGAAGTCAACGTGTCTTCTCATTTTGGATAGTTGTTGAAATGAGATGTAAGGGAAGGCAATTTGTCTGATATAATGTAAAAACTATCAATTTTAAATCCGACTAAAGTTATTCGCAGAAAGAGTGGTGCAGTTGTGTTGCATTCTTCTTTTAGATGATGTGACTGGTATTGCACAAACATTTTTCACTACGAAAATATTCCTGTTAATGTAGTCTGTCGTTTTTTTATCCGAATTTTTGGAACTTACAGACGACGGAGAGCTCATGGACAACGAGCAGCTGGAGATGTGGTGACTCATATATTATCTTCTAGACTGGTTGTCTAACGTAAACTAAAGAAACCGATTTGTCCTAAAGGAGTCTCCGAGGTGTAGTAGCTAACATGCAGAACTGCAACATCTTAGTAAGCACGCACAAACTCCTGTTACGCTAATACGATTACATTTGGGCAAATACTCTGAGTAAAGGTATCCTTGCAGCTATGGGATGAATAGTACGCCTCATGTTTTACCAGGATGGCTTTGGGATTAAATAATACACATCAATTGTTATACCATTAAGCAAAGTAAGCAAGTTATGTTACGTTCCGTTCTCTGGTCAAACAAACGACAACACGGAATTTATATATAACAATATATATCTATTTTCTCGATTGATGCTTGTGTGAAGTAGGAGCAGTCAGGAGAGGAATTAGGATCGTTCGTCGATGAGGCTTGAACTCTTCGATGTAAGTAGACGATGGCCGAGACAACGCACACAGCGGGACGACGAGAGGGGTTTCGTGAAAAGCGGGATCCTTCTGTTCAATTCGTCGGCCTTATATTACCTTCAAACTCCCACGCGGAGATATGGACACGCTTCCACGCCACCGTAATTTCTTCCGATATCTGACGATCGGGATGTGTCACTTCCGCTATCTCCGGAATGGCAGGTGTGATCATCATCGAGCGGAAATAACTATCATGCAGTTCATAGGTCACTCTCTTCCGGTGCATCACTTTTTTTACGGCACAGTGAGAATTTTTACCTTGTCTCATATTCTGAGCCAAGCTGTATTTTACAGTAATCTGTCCTACTATTTGCCCATAGCCGAGAAAGGGGAGCAAATTGACTAAATTTTCTAAAGAAATTAATACAAATTGAAACGCAAACAACTTATCAAGGATTTGAAACCTGATTCAATCACTATGACAATAACCGTTACGCTAAGCGTGTGATTGTCTTCAGACATAAAATTGGCATGCTTAGGGCAAGACAGAAGTAAGAACTTCAGTTGTATATAATACTTTATACAGTTTAATTCGGACAATTCTATATCATTACAATATCATACTTTATTCTTTCATAACTTTCAACACTACGTGTGCATATGTATGCAGAATATTGATAACAAGATTGATATATTGTATTTGCACAAGATCTTTGAAGAGGCGTGCTTTCAGACATACAGGACTAACATAATAAAACTTTGAGAAATCTACTTCACTGAAGCAACTCTGAGAATTAGATTGGTTTCATTCATGCCTATTGAAGGGCAAAATCTTTGCACTGTAGAAAGGAAAGCTCTAATTCTTGTTGGAAATTCAGAAATTGAAGAACTATTTTTTGTCTCGGTAAAGGCACTGACACATAGGAATAACTATGAATTAACAATAGATATTTTTGTCGAGTCACGCGATTAATAAACACAACGTCGTATACATATTTGAAATATTATTGCGTGCATAGAATTTTCATATATTGCGTGTTAATCTTGGCTAACTTCGCGTGATACGTGACATGGTATGTGGCAGAGGAAAGAATGATCGATTTATCCATAGTAATTGGCAAACTTGGGAAAAGTATGCTTATTTTCTTGCATGTTAAGCCAAATTTTAAACCCCATCCATAAATATGTGCATTTACATTCGAATATATATATATATATATATATATATGGAGAAATGGTAGATTTTTGAAAATCTTAAAAGATAATATTATATATATATATATATATATATATGTTGATAAGAAAAAGTACTCGACGAAAAAATAGCAGAAAATATACTCCAAGTAGGAAAATAGCAACTAATGATTCTAGATATTAATTAATTTAAGTTGGATGTGGAGTGCAAAATCATCGGAAAAATGTGAAAGATAGAAATGCACGTGACACTCAAACGTGAAAATACCTGGTAATATATGTGACAGGAGCACAGATATCAATTAAACTATCATTGAAGTAATCACAATATACTTACCCTTCATGAAAAATATTACGAATAGAATTACACGTGGGTCTCGAATGGAAGAGTGGAGTGTTATGGTCAGCAGGTGGTCTCTTAAAACCAGCATGGGGAAATGCAGGCTGAACTAATTTCAAGTAGAAAAGTCTATATCCAAATCAACATTACATCTGAAACACTAGAAATGGAATGGAGCAGAGAAAATAGCAAAAATGTAATTTACTCCTATTTTAAAAGCAACACAAAATGAAGAGTTTATTGTTAAAGGAAGACTAAATTTGGGAAGAAGCTGCTAAATTTAATACAAGCCAAACATTTGCAGACTAAGCAAGGGATATTTTAAAGAACGGCTGGAGTTCCGACCTCGAAATAATGTACATATAAGGAAAGGTCAGTCATGAGAAATACGAACAAAAGGAGCTACCAAAAATAACTGCAACACAAAATACTGAAAACCAAAACTTAATGAAATTCTGGCCGACTGCTGCAATATTAACGCAAATAAAAGAAACAAAATGTAATTAATAATAAAAACATGACCGAAAAGAAGAGAACATTACCGTCTCTAAAGAATTAAGACTAGAAAAAGGTAAGATAGAAACCTAGGAGATAAATGAATTATAAAAAAAAAAAGATATCATCATCATCTTGTCACGCCATCTGCACGGATATCCCTGACCCTCTCTCGCCACCCTTCCCTATCGTTCATTACTTCCAGTAGGTCCCTCGGGCTACACTCCGTATCCTCACAGAGCTGCAGAATGTAGGTTCAAGCTGGCCGCCCTGCTTTTGCATGGCCATGTAAAGGGGTCCATAGGAGTACATCACTTATGAGCTCGTCCCTACTTCTCCCGCAGAGTCCTGCATATCTGGTTCGTCTAACTTGGATAGTTTTCGTGATGGGTGGTAGGTGACCGTACAGCTCCTGGTTTATAGGGTGTTACCTCCAGGACTTGTTCATTATTGCTCGCAGCATTTTTGTGAGTTGCCGTCAAGCTATTTCTTCAGTCGTTTCGTTAGCGTCCATATTGTGCATCCATATAGCAGTATTGACACGATCGCTGCTTAGAAGAAACTGCATTTCATTTTATCGGTCATGTCTGACTTCCATATGACCGATAGCCAATTGATAGCAGTCTATGCCTTTGTTAGTCGCCTTTCGATGTCTGCCTAGGTTGATGAGACACTACTTCCTAGGCAGGTGAACTTGTCTACTAGTTTCAGAGAGCTACCGTTTAGTGTGGAAATATCGCCTGTTTGATAAAAGAAAGACCCCTACTTTAAACGCCTCTAACCTTTCCTCCCCACCCCACCAAATTAAATGGAATCCACGGGAAGCAGCGTGGTGGCCGTAAAGGCAAGCGGATAAACCCTCTGACTGCTCAACGCAATGCCTAACATGGCCCTGGGTGTATGAACCCTACGGTTCGTCGGACAGGATCGATTAGTTCGATCGGAGAACAACTGCTGCTCATATATAAGGGTGGCTTCTATAGATGAGAATAAAAACAGCAACTGAAAGATAACCATGACAAAAATATATATATATTCCAATGGGCAATATCCCCGAAATGAAAGAACAAAATAAGGCAGGGACAAAAATAGTTTACAAAAAAGAAGGCATTTACCGACAGATCTGAAAAAGAAATACAAAAACTGGATTATAAATGAGGTTAGAGTAATATGGCCATAAAGAAACTACGACGACAAAGGAAAGCACTAAAGAAAGAAAAAATACACAAGGGCACAATAGAAGGAAAAACCGAAAAGAAAAGACGGAAACAGAGAAGAATGACAATATAGCTAGAAAAAAAAAAAACTAACAAAAATAGGGTCCTCGAATATAGATCAACGGTTCCTTAATGAAGTTAAGACATAGTGGAACATGTAACCACCGTATCGATTGAATACGGAATGTCCAATGAAATGGTTCCGCAAATATGGATAGTCGAATGTCCTAAACTTTGGAAAAATCATAAACGTCATCTTAAAAGCTACGGAAAACCTGGAAGAGTAATTAGCAGTAAGAGAATAAACCAAATCCATGAGGGGAAGACTTAATAGTACACTGTTGTATCGTCCAGGTGAATGACACACAGAGAATAATTAGTGCTTAATACATTTATTCAAGCACCAGTATCCGTTGCTAACGGATACATACAAAAAACATAGAACAATAAGTTACAAACAATTACCGTGACAACTTTGAAGGAATAGAAGAGGGTCAAAATGTTGAACAACCAAAAAAGTTAGCGAGGCAGATCGTAGTAATGCAAACAGAAAAGGACTTTCCGAAATAACGATACATGTCTACCGGTATTTTGGTGCAGAATTATATTGACAAATGAACAATCTAATAGAAAGGAAACAAAAGCTTTCCGCTGCAAGATATTTGAATAGAAAGAACATTAGAGAAAGCAGAATGGATAAATAACATGAAAAAAAAAACAATTTAAAGAAAGAATAAAGATAGATTTACACCTAGGCTCACTGAGAGCAATACTCAAGAAAGTACAAAAACAGAAAACGCTAGACAATGATGACATACACGTTTTATGGCTTAAAAACCACGTCTATCTACAACAGATTTGCTTAGCAATTACTAGAAGCAATAATATCCGAATAGAAAACGAAGGCGGGAAACGAAGCACATCCAGGAAGACGCCCAATTTAGTTTCCAGACTTTTTTTTGTACAGGCATTTAAATTTGTCGTGGCCTTTTGAAAATTCAATATGTTATTGCTATACATTTTATGAGATGACTAGCTAATTTTTATGATTTCAGGTTCAAATGAACAGCTATAACAGGAATTGGAACACAACCTACTAAAACCTGATTGTCACAGCTGGTGAATTTCAAAAATACAACCAGGACCTGAGGACACTTTAGAAGATCTATATGCAATAAAATTCTGTTTTAAACATGGAAAATGCCACTGAAACGTATAGAATGCTTCAGACTGATTTTGGAGCATCTTGCATGAATCGAGCATCAGTTTTTGAGTGGCATAAGAGATTCAAGGAAGGCAAGGAGTTTGTGAGGGATGATGAGAGGTGTGGAAGGAGTAAGTAAATCAATATACCACATTTGATTGGACAAAGGGTTACAGTTATGATTACTATGTTGAGGTTTTAAGGGAGTTCTGGAAGAGCTCCCTTCGGAAGAGACCAGCACTCTTCAAATTGGGTCAGTGGCATTTCCACCAGGACAATACACCAGTCCAAAACTCCATCCTTGTCACAGACTATTTGACCAAGATGGGCATCAAAACATTTCCTCAGCCTCCATACAGTCCTGACCTTGCTCCCTGTGACTTTTGGTTATTCCCTAAGCTCAGAGGCTGTCGTTATGAGAGAATTGAGGAGATGAAAGCGGCTGTGATGAAGGTCATTGATACGCTTACACAAGAGGACTTCCAGAAGTTGTAGGAACGGTACAACAAGAGCATTGCAGCCGGAGGAGATTACTTCGAAGGGGGCTGGAGTTTCCTTCGTGTACTATCAATAAAAGTGCCCATACGAAAAAAAAAACTAGAAACTTATTTAATGGTCCTCGAATATAGATCAACGGTTCCTTAATGAAGTTAAGATATAGTGGAACATGTAACCCCCGTATCGATTGAATACGGAATGTCCAATGAAATGGTTCCGCAAATATGGATAGTCGAATGTCCTAAACTTTGGAAAAATCATAAACGTCATCTTAAAAGCTACGGAAAACCTGGAAGAGTAATTAGCAGTAAGAGAATAAACCAAAACCATGAGGGGAAGACTTAATAGTACACTGTTGTATCGTCCAGGTGAATGACACACAGAGAATAATTAGTGCTTAATACATTTATTCAAGCACCAGTATCCGTTGCTAACGGATACATACAAAAAACATAGAACAATAAGTTACAAACAATTACCGTGACAACTTTGAAGGAATAGAAGAGGGTCAAAATGTTGAACAACCAAACAAAATAAGATCAATCCAAACATTAATCTGCTTAATATCAACTTATTAATCAACGGTTGAAGACCTTAATCCAAGGATGTTTTAAGGCTATGTGCGGGGTCATCTGGTTAAGTGCTGAAGGGGTAATAGCTACTCAACAACATACACTTGAAGTGAAATTCAATCTCGTTTCTACAATTTGTAATTGCAATGATACCACTCATTCTTATACTTAGGAATTGCACAGGCCACTACAGATATGCAAAATCACGGACAAGATAAACTATCGTATGTATAAGAATTATATTAAGGTATTTGTCGAAACGAAATAGAACTAGAAACCCTAATACAACCAAAAAGAATATTGAACCAGGATACACGACTGGTATTTGTTATTTTAAAATGTACCCTGCTGATAAAGAAAAAGGAGTAAAGATAAACAGTGGAAAGAAGAAAACTACTCGATCAGGAATTCATTATAACACATGGAGATAAAGAAAATTACAAGTAATTAGGAATAGTGGAAGCGGGCTCACCAAACAAGAGTAGATAAATTAATAAGCTAAGATTAATTCAGAACAAGACAATTTCCCGAAACCAAACTCTGCAGCAGAACTGAATAAACTCAAGAGCAGTCCCCAATGTAAATACTATGTACTATTTTTACATGGACAATGGATAATTCAGACAAATCGACTAAAAGACATGGAAATTGAGGACTATACACTAAGCCTCACAACCGAGAGACAGCATAAGCAGATTATATGAATCAAGAAAACAAGGAAGAACGGGATTTTCCATCTCCGGTGATGGAAGAACTCATGGACTCGAAGAATATGCAACTGAGTAAAGAAAGACTTTAAGAAATAAAGCAAGAAACACAGACGTACACATACATGCATATACATAGCCTTTAATAAGGTGTTTATTTTTCCAAGACTGGTAAAAAAGCCCAGTCTGCTTAATGTATTCTTATAGCTGGCGGGTGGGGAACTTAATTGGATTAACTTTTTTAAGGGTATTATCACTATGTTAAATTCAAACGGCCTTACCCAGGGTATGATTACAAACGGTGGAAACCATTTCCTGTGACAATAACCGTCACTCCAGGAATTCCTTCCGAATATTGTTAATTTGAAAAAAAAACAAAACAAAAACAACTTGAAATCGAATGCCAATTTTATAGGTTTGCATTTGAGCTCAGCATCATTCTTTACTGAACCAATTTCCCGATGAAAGATGTTTAGTTTGGTTTGATATTTTTGTTTAATGGTAAATCAACATTCGTGTGTTATTGATTGCCAAAGTAATTCTGGTAGAAGAAAAGTACTGTTAATCTACTGCTAGAGTGAGTGATACGGAGGTTCGTAGCTTTCCAAATATTATCAGTCCGTTAGTGAATGCAGAAGTGTGACTGGGATTGCAACAGAAATAAGTTTTAAATTCTAATGATAGTCTTTCACGCCATGTTAAATAGAAGCCATGGACTGCCGTCAAAAAGAGTTCACAAGTCCTCATGTCAGACATGAAGGACTATATAAATCCTGAGTCATGCTGTAAACGATTTGGTTTGATGACATAACCATTGTAGGTTATTAATGCCAAGTCCATTTAATACATATAAGGAGTTCTATTTGAAACATTTCACTTCCGAATAAGTATAGTTTTTTTGTTTACACACATTTAAATATCAAAACAGTTTTATTTCAAACAATTCAGTTTAGCATAAGTTTACATTTTCAATTAAAAAAAAGCAGTTCCATTTTCATCAATTCCGTTTAGCATATGTACACAGTTTCAATGTTAAAAACAGTTCTATTTCAAGATATTCAGTTTAACATAAGTAGACTGTTTACTTCTATTTGACCCTTACAGAGGACCCTTTCAGCTGCTACCACTCAGGGCCTTAGTTTACCTGGGAGCGAAGGAAATGAAGGAGTACTCTACCCACCCCAAAGATCCAGTAAAACTGGAAGCTCACCATAAGAGTGTTTAGTGGCATATCTTAGACACTCGTTGGGGAAGTGTTACTCCTCTGCAGAGATGCAGTCGGAGTATTCTTTACCCCAAACCGACTGGGCAAACTGTAAAAAGAAAAGTCTTATTAATGCATGAATTTTTATAGTGTTATGTTATTTTTGTGTAAATTCGAAACAGCAGTTTAATTCGATTAAGAGAGATAGAGACATAGACAGAAAGACAGAGATAGATAGATAGATAGATAGATAGATAACTACCACAATGTCTACAATCTGAAAGGATTGATATTATTTGAAAGCATACTTTTTAATCCTTCCATTTAACACGGAATATATACTTCTACTGGTACAAAAACTGTCTAATAAATGTTGAGCAAAGGTTATAAATCATTCGAATAAGATTTCACTAAACAGATTTTGAACCAACACAAAAATAAATAATAAGATTTATTCGAAAACTAATAAAATCAGAATCGTGTATATTCAAAGACAAATAAAATGTATTAGTAAAATGCAGGTTAATGTAGCAGATGGAAACTGTTCGGCAAACTATTTTTCTCATGACCTTATGTAAACGAATCAGAAAATTCACTCAACTTTTCATCAACGAAGCATGAAAATACGACAGGAGAAAAGGAAGAAAGAGGTAATTTTTTTTTATTTATTCGAAAGTTTTATTTCACGATTCTAATTATATTTAATTTTTTTCTGGATACGCATCAATTGTTTTTTCATTTCACGGAATAGGAAGACTATATTTATTCTACCAAGCCAAAGTTTACGATCACTTCGAAACCATTAAGGCGCCTCTGGTGGTGTAATGGTTAGCAAGCTGGACTAGCAAACCGACACGAGTGAGTTTGAGTCTCATTGGGTGCATCTTTCATATGGCTTTGTGCCACATCTAAGCAACAAGCTTAGTAAATTACCACCACTTCGAAACCATTAGCGCTGGTATATTAGTTTTCTGAGGAGATTGATTGATTTTAATGGCATACCAAGCCGTCTAGAAATATTTTTGTGGTTGGTAAATCGTGTTAATTTTACGTTCATATTTGAATTTTTGTGCAATTATTTCTTAATAGGTTGCTTTTTTTTTGGTTGGGGAAGTCATTTGATATCAAGCATTTCTAATTTTAAAAAGATCTATTTAACACATAGATAAGACAATTAAAAGTTATTCAATTCCGTTTTTAGTGGACCTGGAAAATGAAGGGGTATTGAAGGCGCACAAGACAACCAGGAGTAAAGCTTCACAATCCTATGTTGCTTAGTGTCATAACCAAGTCAACTCTTTTTGTGGGGGATCAGTCGGCGTATTCTAAGTCCCATCCAAAAACTGCTGTCAAAGGAGTGTAAAAAAAAAACTTTGAAAAATATAGTTGACAATATAATTATATTCTCTGTTTTCATAATTAAATTGTACTTTCGCTAACTAACCTGAAGATAATTGTAAAAAAAAAAAAAAAAAACAAACATCTGTCGGCCTTTATTTGACAGCATTAAACATGATAAAACAGCTAAAAATCACTACTGAACGGTGAATCCAGTGCAATGTAATGTTCATATCATTGATCTAGTCTTGTAACATTAGAACTAGAGAAGCAAATTTTAACTCTCCACATTAAAAAGAAACTATTTGCATTAAAAACAATCTTGAGGTTGCTGAGCATTGAGCAAATAATAACTGGATTTAATTTTCATGAGAAGAAGATTATTCGCCTTAAAGATTCCTGGTATCCAATTTTTAATCATGTGATGAAACACACCGACTCGTTCCTTTATCACTTTTTAAGATTTTCTATGGCTGCTATTTTTATGATCTTTTTTAAAGAATAATATTTCCCAAAAACAAAATAAAAACAAACTTTTGTTCAAATGTTTCACTCACATGAATGCCATCTAGTCCAATCTTTTCAAAGTGAACAAGGAAATCATATTTTTACCGGAGATTGAATTATACTACCTCTCAAAATATTATAGAATAAACACATTTAGAGTATGTTCACTTCGGTTTTTTTCTTTTTCAAAATTGTTGTAAATAAACTCATAAGACGCAAAACATTTTCTCTTTAATAGTTGAAAATGAGGCCTTAAAATATTCCATAAAAACCTGATTAAATTATTTTAATTAAAGATATAACATTTTCCTAGCCATGTAGAGGAACATATTAGGGAATCATTAAATGTTGAATGAGAAAGTATGCAATTGATTGACCATAAAAAAACTGAATGAATACTTAGTTTCCCATTTTCGAGTCTTATGAAAAAAAAAAATTTTTTTCATTTTAATTTAAAACAATATATTACAATAAAGAGGTTCTACCATTTCAAAATCACATTTACTTGAACTTCTTTGGGGAACGTCTCTATTTTATTGACTTTTTTAACTTCTACTATAAATTTTCAATTGAATTTAGATACGGACTGTTTACTGGCCATGTGCTGAATTTATATGTATTTCTTAAAGAAAAGGTTTAATACGTTTTGCTCGATGACAGAATGTAATATCATTTAAAAAGTGACAACAAAACCATCAACCCACTTTTCTATAGATGGAATGATGATATTATTCAATATATAAATCTTCATTAATTGTTGAGGTAATGATTGTCGTCTTCTGTTGTCCTATATATTTTCTATTTTCAAAGTATATTGTAGCTTTTTTAACCTTTTTCTCCGTTTCTATTATGTTTACACCATATTTTAGACACAGTTAACTCTGAAAAACCTGTCTTTCAATGCCTTCCTTTGACTGTATTCTGGAATGCGTATTTCTATATTTTTGATTGACTTGTTATTTTGATGAAGCCAGATTTCTTAAAATCAGCTATTATCAACTGCCTCCTGAGGTCTGCGTGAAGCATCATTTAAATGTTGACTTATTTGAATGTCATTGGTTCTGATGCTATCTATGTAAGAAATGTAAATTCCAATAAATCAATTATATAATCACTTACTCAACATTGGGTTATTCTATAATTTTGTCATTTGCATGGTATGGGAAATATGATATTAATTTTAAAAAAATAATGCATTTTCTAAGGAATATTTTATGGAGAAATATTGTTCAGTTATTAACTGAAAACCTAAGAGACTATCCCAAAGTGTGGTAATTCCATAATGTTTGGGGAGGTTTTTAAAAACGCCATCCTGAAAGGAAACGGGTGTAGGTATACTGTGTTACTTATGGACAAAAGTGGAAGGATTGGATTGTGTTATCATCTGATATGGTATCTTGGTCGTGTATTTTGGAAATATAAAAATCTAATAAGAATTCAGAATAATGAGCTAGATTACTCGAATTGTATAGATTATTTACTTATACTTTTTTTCCAGACAAATCCAGTCCCTCCTAAAAAGAAATTCATTAATTTGTAAAAGTAACAAATTATTTTTCTACTTTGTACTTAACTAAGACTATATTGATGAATTTGTAAACTCACCTGTAATTTTCATGTTGAGATAAGTTCATAATTATATGAAGCAAAATAAAAAATCGCGTACAGAAAATACAATGCTGTTGTGTTTTGGTTGGATTCATAGTTTAATTTCATAATAATCTTCGTGGGTTGTTTAATGCCAAAACCATCCGTGAAAAAGGACAGTAGTTGTTCTATTTAATCCATATCTGGGGAATTAAGAGGTTTCATACCTTTCTCAAGTGTATATAACAAACGTGAACATAATAGGGAGCTTCGTGTTGTAACTTACTACTATGTCGCAGTCCAGTATGTTAGAAATTACATCACTTGGACTTAACAAAAAATCGTATGGTTAACATTAGTTGTCAAAAACAAAACAAAACAAAACAAAAACAGATTAAAATGCATTTACTCTATTAGGCAAAAATCTTTCATATCACTTATATTCCATAGCATTTCCTCCGTTAAATGTTGTTTTATCATTCATCATGAAAGGTGTACAGTGCAAAAATAAAATAAAATAAAAGAACTAAGTGAATATATTCTTTTTTTTAAATCTTCTGAAACAATCATACTTATTACAATACAGCATAAATGTTTAAAGGGGAAACTATGAAATATTGTGTAGCCTGAAATTCTTGGGGTATGATTTATTTTCAAAATAGACAAAATAATTAAAATCCACTGTACCAAATATCTAAGTGTGTGTTTACTTTCATACCATTTTACATCACCTGCTGTTAGAAATTATAGTTGTTGGGTTACCAGGCCTTTACTTGGCATCGGTAAAATTATAGTATTTAATCATAATCAATACACACACACACACACACACACATATATATATATATATATATATATATATATATATAAAATATCTGCGTTTATTGCTTGTTACCAAATTATTCGGAAAACGAAAGAGTTTAGAGTAAACTTTTCGACGATAAGTCTAGCCTAGATAAGAAAGGTGTTCAAGATGTGGATTCAGCTACTCGGGGGTCTAATCATGCGTATTATTTTGAAATTCTCACCTTTGAAAATTTTGAGATCTTATAAAATTATCTCTTTTTTTCCTCTTTCATGACTAATTCTTTTTTAGAATTTATTCGGTAATTAATATAAGTATCTTTGAAAACGTAAAATGTGATTTTTAAAACATCAGTTACCTATCATTTGATTTTTATAAATGTCCTAAACCAAAAAAATAATTCCTGCATTGGAAACAATCTGTATTTGTCATTAAAAAATTCAAGACCAACACCCTTTCTTGGAGAAAATCTGACCTGAATTATAAACAAAACATCTATTGATAGTAAACCATTTTTTAAAAAATTTGGAATGCATCAGGTTTTAGTATAAAAAGAAAATGTTGAAACACATTTTTCAATTAAAGCTGTTATCCATCACTTCATTTAAATATTTGAATTAGAAAACAAAATATACTGTTATACATGGTGATATTACCTACATAGGGTTTCTTCTTGTATATATATATATATATATATATATATATATATATTCTCTCTTACATACTTATATATATATATATATATATATATATATGTATGTGTGTGTGTGTGTGTGTGTGTGTCTGTGTGTGTGTGTGTGCGCGTTAGTTTGTATGTGAGAGTTCAATTTGGTTTTCTTCCGTTTGGTTGGTGTTACAGCTTATCAACTATTGTAGGTTAGTTAATGCTAAATTTTATTTATATGAATACATATGTTTATTTATATTCATTAAATAATTTGAATTAGAAAACAAAATTTACTGTTATATATGGTGATATTACTTTCATTCTATATATACGTAGCTAATCACACACGCATATGTATTTATTCATACATGCTAATATATATATATATACATATATATATATATATATATATATATATATATATGTGTGTGTGTGTGTGTGTGTGTGACTTTGCATTGGTTTGGTTGGGTTTTATGGCACATCTACAATTGTAGGTTATTTAATAGCAAATCTTTTATATACATATATATATATATATATATATATATATATATATATATATATATATATGTGTGTGTGTGTGTGTGCTATAATCAAACGGGGGACATCTCCACTCTAGACGGAACCCCTCTTAAACTAGTAGACAAATTCACTTACCTAGGAAGCAGCGTCGAATCAACCGAAAAGCACATCGACACGAGGTTAACGAAAGAATGGACAGCTATCATTATGCTATCGATTATATGGAAATCAGACCTAACCGATAAAATGAAACGCAGTTTCTTCCAGGCAGCGGTCACATCGATACTGCTATATGGCTGCACTACATGGACGCTAACTAAACGGCTTGAGAAGAAGCTAGACGGCAATTACACAAGAATGCTGCGTGCAATCTTGAACAAGTCCTGGCGGCAACACCCCACAAGACACTAACTGTACGGCCACCTGCCTCCTATCACGAAAACTATTCAAGTTAGACGAACCAGACATGCAGGACACTGCTGGAGAAGCAGGGACGAACTCATAAGAGATGTACTCTTATGGACCCCCACACATGGCCGTGCAAAAGCAGGACGACCAGCACGAACATACATTCAGCAGCTATGTGAGGATACGGGATGCTGTCCTGAAGACCTACCTAGGGTGATGAACGAAAGGGAGGAGTGGCGAGAGAGGGTCAGGTATATCCGTGCTACCAGCATGACATGATGATGATGATGATATATGAAACCTCTACCGACGCCGACTACGCCGATGACATAGCGATACTGGCAAATACACCTGACCAAGCCGAAACACTTCTGCATAGCCTGGAACGAGCAGCAGCAAGCATAGGCCTCCATGTTAATGCACACAAAACGGAATATATGTGCTATAACCAAACGGGGGACATCTCCACTCTAGAAGGAACCCCTCTTAAACTAGTAGACAAATTCACGTACCTAGGAAGCAGCGTCGAATCAACCGAAAAGGACATCGAAACGAGGTTAACGAAAGCATGGACAGCTATCAATAGGCTATCGACTATATGGAAATCAGACCTAACCGATAAAATGAAACGCAGTTTCTTCCAGGCAGCGGTCACATCGATACTGCTATATGGATGCACTACATGGACGCTAACAAAACGGCTCGAGAAGAAACTAGATGGCAATTACACAAGAATGCTGCGTGCAATCCTCAACAAGTCCTGGCAGCGGCACCCCACAAGACACCAACTGTACGGCCACCTGCCCCCTATCACGAAATCTATTCAAGTTAGGCGAACCAGACATGCAGGACATTGCTGGAGAAGCAGAGATGAACTCATAAGAGATGTACTCTTATGGATCCCCACACACGGCCGCGCAAAAGCAGGACGACCAGCACGAACGTACATTCAGCAGCTGTGTGAGGATACAGGATGTTGTCCTGAAGACCTGCCTAGGGCGATGAACGATAGGGAGGAGTGGCGAGAGAGGGTCGGGGATGTCCGTGCTGCCAGCACGAGATGATGATGATGATGATATATATATATATATATATATTTGATTTTTAAACGTATTTTATGGATAACATTCTTAAAGGAGCCTGAGCTCTTCTTTAAACACTATATAAAGGTTTCAAACATTCCTCTATAATAGTCACTATTTAGCATCACTAATTTTTTTGTATACAGTTTGTTCGGTTTGGCACATAGATTAGACCTAATTAGGTACTACCTCTCTGAGTCTGAGAGGACTTGGGAGCAATGGCGGTGAAGGGGTTGTCTACATTCCCCAAATCTCCAAGCTGGGGCCTTGTAATCAGATGGTTTAATGTCTTATCTGGACACTCTTTGGTGGTAGTGGTGGTGGGTCTTACTCTTCTGCAGAAATGCATTCGGTGTATTATACAGCCCTAGCCGACTTTGTATATTGAAATGTGATTGATAAGAAAGTAAAGGAAAAATCTCTTGTTCGTACTTGATAATGATATATATTATATTGATTATTATTTAAAATGTGATAGCATTATTATGACCCTGGAAAACTTTTTTTTACTGATTTTACCAGACATTCAGATTCAAAGTCTGCAATCATCTGTCCCACTTGTCTGAAGCTGTCTGATACTAAACGACCTTGTTTTTACTGATATTTAACCACCATCAATAATTCCTTCAAAATTTCCTAAGATCAAATACACTTACTTGCCAGGTCGTGATGTTTTTGACCAGTAAAGAAAGTTACGACTCAAATATGACTTCGTTTAATCATTAACATTAATGTTCAATGAGATGGTATTCATATCTACGAGGATTTATAGGAATTACATTGACTACGTTTCTAGACATCTTTCGCTAGAAAGTAAGTGAATACTGAATTTAGTTGTGGAATTACTATTTGGAGTTTGACCCTAAGAATTTGTTCAGTGCTGAAAGAAGGGACACAGTTTTAATGTTTGTCTGCCCTGCAGACCTTGTCAGACATACTCACTAGCATTTCATTTCTGCGGCAACTTTACAATTTTTATGATGCAGAATATATATAATCATTTAATTGCACAATTATATATTTATCCTCTTGCTGGTATTGTATTTCCGGTTATAGCAGCCTTAAGATATCACTGCTTCTTCATTTACCTTTTGCATTCAAAACATAGAAAGATTTAACCGTTATTTTTTCCGCTGTATTTTAAAGTGAAATGAGAACTTGGAAAAGCGGTTCACACACTAAGAAGACTTGATAATTTCAAATCTATTATCGCAATATACTTCAGGATCACATTCCTGTTTTTTTATTTGCCGGTGACTTAATCTTTTTCAAAATTATTTTTTCATATGACCAAGGCACCACTGAGACTATTCTTACTGATTTGCTATCTTTTTTATGAAAGAAAATCGCTTTATCAGTTGAAGGTTGGTTTGTTGTTTAGCTTTTACGGCATATCAACCTTTATAGGCTATTTAATGCCTTATGTATATTTATACGAATAATCAGTTCTATTTCACACAATTCAGTTCAGCATGAGTACACAGTTTCATCGTCAAAAACATTTCTATTTCAAGCTATTCAGTTTAGTCAAACAGTTCTAATTCAAACAATTCAGTTTTGCGTAAGTGCAGTTTCAATATCAAAAACATTTCTATTTCTAACAATTCAGTTTAGCATAAGTACGCAGTATAACTATCAAATCAGTTCTATTTTCAAGTAATATAGTTTTTGCTAAGTACGTAGATTAGTTCTGTTTAACCCATAGCGCCCTATTAGGTGCTACAACTCCGGGACAGGGTGGACCTGGGAGCGATTGGAATGAAGGGGTGCTGCGCATTCCCAAAAGTTCCAGCATCACAAGAACTGCACCATCAGATTGTTTAGTGTCATATCCAGGACACTCTTTTGTGAAGTATTAACTCTCTGCAGAGATTCAGTCGGTGTATTCTACAGCCCTAGCTCACAGGGTCACTTGTTGGGCGAGTGTTAATCCTCTGCAGTGATTCAGTCGGTGTATTCTACCGTCCCAGTCGACGAGGTCAGGTGCTTGACGTATTAAGCGTGTTCATACTCTAGTCACGCTATTACGTTCAATTTTGGAATGATATCCTTAGGAAAGTAATGTACTCCTTTATCCATCCCCAAGCTATGAGCTAAATAATCACACTACTTCTTTTCTACAAGAATGGATGGAGCATTAAATATATTATGAAGGTTAATATTCCATTAAAAATATGCCGAAAACACGTTATCAATACTTTGGGAAAACACAGACAACCATACAAGACACCTATCCATACAGACACATGCAGTGACAAGAACTAGGTGTGTCCATGAGTGTTCCCAACTGAAGAGAAAGACTACAGAAAGAAAACCTCTCAAGACTTGTTGAACCACTCTTAAATTTAAGGGAACCTTTTCCTTGATTAAATTCATCATTACCGTTGACAAAACATGTTATTTCTACGAAAAGCCAGACTTAAAATGAAAGAATATGATGTGGCATGTATTTTTCGAAGTACCATATTTAGGGTCTTCTTCAGCGCTGGAAGAAAAATCATCGATCGTGGTTATGACTATTTGGTAAAACTCGTTAGTAGCAATTAAATAATCTAATTTATAGTGTCATTTTGTTCTTTTTATTCACGGAAATAAAAAAAAGGGACATAATTATCTGATCATCCTTTGTAGTATTTTTCATCCAGTTCTTGTTTTTCATTTTATATCATTCTTTCAGGTCCCCTGGTTTTGATTCCAAACTTGCCAAAAAAAAAAAAAAAAAAAAGAATAAATAAGATAAAAAAAAAATAGAAAATCTGCATATTTTAACCGACTTCTTTGTTTTAATCTCTTTGATTTTTTTCGGTTATTGACGTTTTTCTTCGCGAATACAAGTTATATTTAAAATTTATTCCATTTGGGAGGCATAATCCTTAAACTTGAGATTAAAAAGAGCATGAAAATTATTACGTTTTCTATTACCATATATCAGAAAGTGACAGATGTATTTGAACTCAGACATCCAATGTTCGGAGGTTATTCCTCATTGAAAGGAAATTTCTTGAAAAAGCAAAATATTTTTAAAAGAATTTTTTCCATATATGTTAAGTTCTGCATTGTGTTACTTTTGTTTATTGCACAATTTATTTTGATCTCGCTAAAAATATTTGCTTTGCAGTAAATTAAATTAGCAGCAATTCAAACCGTGTGGTTCAGGCTTTGAAACAGAGTATTGTCATCAAAATTTTGTCGCCGAAAAATGTGAAACTTGTGAATTTAATGAATAATGTATGAAGGATTGATGGAAGTATGCTTTAGACAAAATATATTCACAAGTACGTACAATTACTTAATGAATGTCTAAGACAAGTCAAAGAAGCCCACAATGGTGAGTGCATCTGAAATGGCGTATTGAGTTATTGCGCTCATTTGTGTAGAAGACTTATGATACAGGGCATTTCTGAACGAGTGGGAATTATGCATTATGACTTTGCCTTTTCTTTGAGGTCATTTGATTTAGGTCCACTAAATGTTGACGCCAGAGTACCAGGCATATTCGGCCGAAATAATGGAAACCATCAGTCAATTTCGAGAGAAACTAATGACTTACTTCAAACTGTCCAGATCTAATTCCCATTAGTTTGGTCCCCTCAAAGACATTTTGCGTGAATCAACATTTTCAAGCGATAATGAAGAGAAGAGCCCTCAGCTCCAAAAATTCTATTGAGAAGGAAGAGAAAATCTTGTTTTTCGATTGGACTAGTTTGTTTGGGTTTGGTTTGGTTTGGTTTGGTCATTGAGTTTCATAACTCTTGATGGCTATTTAATAAAAATTCCTGTTTATATATTTATATATATAGGTTTTATTTTCTTTTATATATATATATATATATATATATATATATATATGTATATATATATATATGGGTTTCATTTTCTTTTATATATATATATATATATGGGTTTTATTTTCTTTTGACCAACTGACTGCATATATCTTGATTTTTTTCGACTGGTGTGACGGGGTTGGCCTTTTCGTTTTTTGTCCCATGATATTTTTTTCTTTTCCCCCCGGGCGGGTATTCGAGATACTTTTATCGTATGTTCCTGGCGTTTTTTTTTCTTTTTTTCTTTTTTCTGGTAACCGTGAATGCTGGTAGATAGTAGATTAGTAAATGTATTATATTGAAAATTGGGTATTTTTTCCGGGATGAAATGAGTAAGTTTCCTTATTTATTGGATGAAGTTCGTATTTCCAAATAAGGAAAAGATAAAACAAAAACTGACTAATTAACGCACCAATTAAGTTAAAAGAGATGAAGAGAGATGGACATCTGGGATCGTTTCTTTTTAGCCAAATATAAATAAAAAAACAGCAAAACATTAAATGATGAATTTTTTTTAATTTTTAATTTGTTTTAAGTTGTCAAAGTGTCAAAAAAGATGGAATAATATGTTATTTTTCTTATCCATTCATCCAAGTAACTTTGTCTGTTCCATTTTATCCTGTATGAAGCTATCGTATTTTTAAAATGTTGTCCATACTCTTACATACTAGGTATATACGATAAGTTAACAGACTTTTTGGTACAGGCATTTAAAATTGTCATAGACTCTTGAAAATTCTCTATGTTATTACTATACATATTGTGATATGACTAACCAATTTTTATGATTTCAGGATCAAATGTACAGCTACAGCAGCAATTGGAATACACCCTACTAAAGCCTGATTGTCACAGCTGGTGAATTTCAAAAATACCATCTGACACGTTACAAGCATGATATGCAATAAAATCTTGTTTTAAACTCGGAAAAATGCCACAGAAACGTACGGAGTGCTTTAAACTGCTTTTGGATCATCTTGCATGAATCGAGCATCAGTTTTTGAGTGGCATAACAGATTTAAGGAAAGCAGGGAGTGTGTGAGGGATGATGAGAGGTGTGGGAGGTGTAAGGAAATCAATACACCACAGTTGATTGGCCAAAGGGTTAGGGTTAGGGTTACTATGTTATGTTTTGAAGGGAGTTGAGGAAGAGATTCCGTCGGAAGAGACCTGCACTCTTCAAATCGGGTCAGTGGCATTTCTAGCAGGACAATGCACCAGTCCACAACTCCATCCTTGTCACAGGCTATTTGACCAAAATGGGTATCAAGATAGTTCCTCAGCCTCCCTAGAGTCCAGACCTTGCTCCCTGCGAGTTTTGGTTATTCCCTAAGCTCAGAGGCTGTCGTTATAAGAGAATTGAGGAGATAAAAGAGGCTGTGACGAAGGTTTTAAGAGAGTTCAGGAAAAGATTCCGTCGGGAGAGGACAACAGAACAATGCACCAGTCCACAACTCCATCCTTGTCACAGACCAAGAGGGGCATAAAGATAGTTCCTCATCCTCTCTGTAGTCCAGACCTTGCTCCTTGTGACTTTTGGTTATTCCCTAAGTTCAGAGGCTGTCGTTATGAGACAATTGAGGAGATGAAAGAGGCTGTGACGAAGATCATTGATACGCTCACAGAAGAAGACTTCCATGAAGCCTTCCCGAAGTTACTGAAACGGTACAACAAGGGCATCGCAGCCGGAGGAGATTACTTCGAAGGGGTCAAGAGTTTCATGTGTATACTCTCAATAAAAGTGCCCATAAGAAAAAAGCCTGGAAACTTATCGTATGAACCTCCTATAAGTTTGAAGTAGATTTTTAGTTTTAAAATAAAAGTAAAGAGGAAGAAAAATCACACTGATGGACGTACGAATGAAATGTATGTCTAGAGACTGTTGCACTTACACAGTATTATGTTACGCCCCAAGAAACAAATGATACAAAACATAAAAAAAAGTTCTGAAAAAAGTATCAAGAATTTGTAGATGCTTATCTGGTTTGTGTCTAAAGGTTAAGATTGTAATTTTGATGTTAAGACATCTTAACAATTTGAATAGGTTACTCAGTTTTGTATTTTATATCTTTAAATTAAACCTCATTAGTTTTGAATTTAAAAAATTATAAAACTTTTTTATTTAAATTCACATTTGCATCAGTTTCTTCGTAATAACCTCTTTCCTAATTTCTATAAATAACATTTTTGTCTATTTAAAAAGTGTCGTGACTGAATCTGTATTTACCGAGATAGAAATGAAAATTTGATAGGGGTCCTCGTGGCGTAATCGTTAAAGTAATGAAATCCACTTGCGCTATTGCCTTCGCTTTTGTTCTGATACCCTTGGGAAAAAGTATTGGACATTCTTATTCACCCAGCTATGAAGTCAATCGTATCACTGTTAATCTACAAGGATCGCTTTAGCATTAAATAAAACAGGAATGTTGGTCTGCCAAGAAACTAAACCGAAAATGGTATTATTTCAAAAGAAATATTTTTTAGCCAAACATTGTTTTGTGCAAAGGTTAACTTGACTTAGGATCGTGATATTTTTTCGTGCTTATTAAACTGAACATTGATCTCAGAGTTTTGGTCCATGTCATTTGATTTTATGAAACCCTTGCTAGTTATTTAACGCCAAATCCTGTTCATACATATATATATATGATTTTGTAAGTGAATACTTAGTTGGTAGTTTTGTTTTAAAATGATTTAGCACTAAGTTTATTTTGCTCACAATTAAATGGTTTTAATTAATGCAATCAAACTCTAATATTTCTGTTTGATATTGATCATTTGATTGCACTAGGTTAAGCATTTTAAAGTATTTTCGACAGTACTAGTTTTATTTGCATACAGTTAAAGTCAATTTAACACTGAATATCATTAACCGAAAATGACATCAATACGCAATTTGCAAAGGAATAGACTGCTCTTGATAGGCTATCGGTCATAATGAAGTCAGACCTGTCTGTTAGAATTAATCACAGTTTTTTCCAAGCAGTGGTCGTATCAATACTGCTATATCGATGCACCACATGGACACTAACTAAGAGTTTGGAGAAAAAAACTTGACGGTAATTGCTCAAGAATGCTACGAGCTGTATTGAACAGGTCCATGAGGCAATACTCCATAAAACAGTAGCCGTGCAACCACCTTCCAGCCATCAGGAAAACCATCCAGCTAAGACGAAGCAGACATACATGACACTGCTGGAGAAGTAAGGGCGAATTCATAAGCTATTTACTCCTGTGGACCCCGTTACATGGACGAGCAAAGTTTAGATGACCAGCTAGAACCTATCTGAAGCAACTCTCTGCAGATAAAGGATATAGAATGAAAGACCTGCCGAGAGCGATGGACGATAGAGACGTGTGACATGAGAAGGTCTGGGAAATCCGCACGAGCAGCTCGATGAAAATTATGTTTCTATTTCACATGATTCATTCTTTTACTTAAATGTTTCCACGTATTGCTGTGTAACACCAATACTTTAGATTTATATCAGTATTTGTTTTCACAAAGTTAAACTGTTTTAATTATTTCACTAACAATTCAATTTCGCATCAGTTATTTGTTTGTACATAGTTAAATGGTGACACGGTCCTATTTGAGCCCTGGAGGAAACCATATCAGGTACTACCTTTTTGTGGTAGTGAGGTCTTGGGAGATGTAATTATGAAAAGTTTCTTTCTCTTCCTCAGAGCTCAAGTTTAGTGTGATATCAAGGAAACTTGTTAGGCGGGGGTCTCAACCTTCTGAAGAGATGCAGTCGGTTTAGCTCCCTCCTGCTTGTTGAGATCTGCAAGCTTTGATAACCTGATGAATTGAAAAAGAAATACAACAAAGATACCCAATATATTGTTATACATACCTTTTTTGGCTAAATGCAATTTTGTGGCTTATTCTATATAAAGCCGTTTAATCTACGATCGACCAACGCTGATATCCTCAGTTCTCTTCGTTTTTCGGTCGCCTTATGTTGCCATTTTTGTTCTTGTTCGTTATTTAAAGTCTTCTTCTGTCGTATTTCTAAGTTCTTCTTTACTTGGATAATGAATAAGAACGCTCCAACATTTTCATTTGCTCATTTTTTTGTTGGCTTTTCAAATTTCTATCACCAGTCCGCCTTCATTGAGAGGTAGTGGTAAATATAAAGATAACTCATTTCAGCCGTTCGAGTCAAAGGTTTATCACTGACTAACTTATTTCTAATTTCTTAGATCAACCGACCACGTAATATATTGTTCTAATCAAAGCCATATTTTCAAAATAACCTTGGGTTCATCGAATGTCAATCAAAAAATGACACAACTGTTTTCCATGCGTTTAGTAGCTACGAAATTAATTAGAATCTTATGTCTGTAAGATATCTCATGAACCTATTATATAACAATATAGCTGCGATTTTTTTATCAATGCAAAATTGTTTTAATTAGTATATTGGATATCAAGGTTACTATTCTGATGTAAATCAATCCATTACACGTTGACCATTTCTCTCTTTTGTAACACGACTTTAGTTTTTCTTGTATTTGTATAGAAAGTTTTAATGTAGATTGTTTTCTTTATATATATATATATATATATATATATATATATATATATATATATATATATATGTTGGGTTTGTTTTAAATCTGATGCATATTGAATATTGAGTTTAAAAAGGCAAGGTAAAAAAAATGAATATCTCATTCAAACTCTCTAGTTTAAAATTTATTTCAGCTGCCTCAACTAAAGTTATCAATCTTTTCCTATGATAATATAATGTCTGACAAAAAATTCCCTGGCCCATTTAAATGTATTAATCTATTAATAAACTTTATTTATAATAATTATACTAGCAATAATCTGAGACACCAACACGAATACAAGTCCTGTCATTATATGCTCTATGTATGGTTTCAAAAGCATAAATGTGAGACTAGTTGAGGTAATCTGCGTTGGCAGGTGGTTAATAGATACGATTATTTGACAGTCAAAGCCAGAAGTACGGGATGCCTGGTTAGCACAAGGAAATGCCTAGAGTCAAGGTTTTTATTATTTTCCTTTTTTTTTTAAACCATACAAAAATCACACACACACACACACGCGCGCGCGTTCTGGCAATTACTAAAACATACACACATCCAAGTTATGTATATATATACATTTACATATGTGGGGAAAAGAGGAAAAGTGGATAAACCGGTACAGACAACGGATTCAAAATGGTATTTTGGTTTTTATTTCCAAAAGACTTTATCAGAATATGTTTTTTTTTTCTAAAGTTTAGAATAAGATAAAATGAATTATAACATGAGGAAGGGGTTATAAGAAGAAAGGACAGAAAAAGAAGAAAAGGCAGATAAAGATATATATCAGAGTGGTGGCAGCAGGGTTTATTGGCAGTGACTTTTATTCCTTTTTTGAAAATCTGGACCATGACCAAGTTAACAGGTAGAGGATAAAGCCATCGTCAAACCTATCGAATTTCATCAAAGACTTGACCAACAGAAATGGAATAGCTAAATGAAAAATCGTCCATAAGCATGGAAGTGTGATAGTGAAGTAAATAGTTATTTTTTTTTTTCCTTACGATTTTTATTTTCAGTATCATTCCGGCATAAAATAATGTCAGCCATGTAGGGTTAAATATGTTAAAACTCAGAATGTTCTTGTCAGCCATTTTTTGACCTATGTTTGGGGGTTTAAAATGATAAAATAAATGAATGAAAAATCTAGCAGTTTCAATTGCGGCCTCTGACATTAAGTGAAATCGGCGTATACCTAAAAAGCAGGGTTTCCTGGTGCCAAAGAGAAATTCTTCCTCATTAAGCTTTTATCCCTTCTACTGGACGGATATTTTATCTCTCTCTCGGCTGCTAGTGGGGAGTGCACGTGCTTGGTAAGTTCAAAAGATTAGCAACAGGTTGCATCTCATTGCTTATTCTAATAAACATACCCGCTTAACACACAACGAACACTTACACTTGTAATTGCCGAAATTGTTAATATAACACTTCAACGCCTTGCCTGGTAAACGCAACTATTTCTACTAATTCAGAAAAAAAACATTCTTAGCCACACAATAGTCGTAAAACCCTAAAATAAAGTTTGATTCTAAAGGTATCCTACTCTTTTTCCTTCTGTTTTTAATTCTGTTACGAAATCTTCATAAAGACACAATAATAAAAACAGACGCAGGAAGTCTTCTTTATAAATATATGTACCTCTTACTTTATTGTAAGGGTTCGAAAAGGGTTACTCAAAGTTTGCGTGTGAGATGGAGCTGGTGACCGAACATAAACTGTAACATTTTGACCCCCACTCTTATGGCCGTCAACGTTGTGTCGTTCTCGTTCTCCTGATGCTCAACCGGAGGTCCTGGGGTCCACTTTGCTGGGTTCCGGCTTTCTTTACTGCACCTTATCAGCAACTTCCATGATCCCCAAACTCCATCAGAGTTCCCGAGGGCCCCCTCGGCCGGCTGTGGCTTTCCCTACCACAGCTCGTCTATAACTCCGTCTCCAACTGTCACTGGAACTCGAACTGTCTTGACTTTTGTCTTGACTGAGCTATATAATAGTTCAACGCCCACTCGATCGCCCATTCGATCTTTGAAATCGCATGTTTAATCGACATCAAGCGGAAATAACTGTCATGCAGTTCAGAGGTCACTCTCTTCCGGTACGTCAATCTATGAGAGTATCATGAGATTTTTTAGCTTGTCCCATTTTGTTAGCCAATTTCCGCCCACGCGATTTCCTCTCATAACTGCCATTAGAATGTGTCACTTCCTTCCGGTGCATCACTCTGAATGGCATTTTTGGTCGGGTCGAAGGTCAAAATATTACATTCGGACAAATAAAAGATAAGTGAATGGGGTAAGAAAAAAAAAGTCAGATAAAAACCTCAGAATTTCCCAACGATTCCAATAATGCACCATGTCCATACCACAAAATAAACTAATTTTATCCCTACATATATGACTTTATCTTCTGCAATTTCCATATTATATATATATATGTATATACACACACACACGCACACACACACACACACACACACACACACACACACACACACACACATATATATATATATATATATATATATATATGGCGCATTCAATAAGTTTCCAACCTTTTTTTTGTACGGACATTTAAAATTGTCATAGACTCTTGAAAATTCAATATGTTATTGTAATACATAGTATGAGATGACTAACCATTTTTTATGATTTCATGTTCAAATGAACAACTTCAGCAGCAACTGGAATACACCCTACTAAAGCCTGATTGTCACAGCTGGTGAATTTCAAATATTCTATCTGGACGTGAGGACACTTTATAAGATCGATATGCAATAAAATTCTGTTTTAAATTTGGAAAAAATGCCACAGAAATGTATGGAATGCTTCAGACTGCTTTTGGATCATCTCGCATGAATCTAGCATCAGTTTTTGAGTGGAATAAGATATTCAGGGAAGGCAGGGAGTCTCTGAGGGATGATGAGTAGTGTGGAAGGAGTATGGAAGTCAATACACCAGAGTTGATTGGCCAAAGGGTTAGGGTTAGGGTTACTATGTTGAGGTTTTAAGAGAGTTCAGGAAAAGATTCCGTCGGGAGAGGACAACAGGACAATGCACCAGTCAACAACTCCATCATTGTCACAGACCAAGAGAGGCATCAAGATAGTTCCTCATCCTCTCTGTAGTCCAGACCTTGCTCCTTGTGACTTTTGGTTATTCCCTAAGTTCAGAGGCTGTCGTTATGAGACAATTGAGGAGATGAAAGAGGCAGTGACGAAGATCATTGATACGCTCACAGAAGAAGACATCCACGTGGCCTTCCAGAAGTTGTTGGAACGGTACTGCGATAAAGCAGATTCACATTCAGTAGGTTTTATAGAGTTATTCTCAAACAGACAAATTAGTTTATTTTGAAAAAAATGATGTTCATTTCCTTCATGTACGCTTTCCAACATCGCGTATTTATTCTGACTTAAGTGAAAAATATTGTTTACTATTTCTATCTTACGTTACCAGATGAAAATTTCATTTTCAACCCCATGCAGGTTTAATGCATACGTTTTCTCTCTTACATAGGGATATACACACAGACAGATCATTTGGAGCCACACAAATTATATCCATTTGATTGAGACTAAACAAAACTGCCATATTTCATATATAAAACTACCCAAAATTGTTTCTCAAAATTTTTCTACAGACGATGACCCAAATTTGAAACGAGTTGAAAACAAAAGAAACAAAAACATTTCATTTTGTCTCATTAAATTCTTCATATATATATATATATATATTACAAAGAATATATATTCCTGTTTCTGAGTTGTATCAGAATATATTATCCAATGCGTTTTTTTTCAATTATTATCAACTTTGAATCTCTGTGAAAATCTGCAGAAATGTTGTTCTACAAATAAAATTGATTCTTTTAAAATATATACTGAGTCTAAAGTAAAATAGCCATTTTAATTTATTATCTTTTGCAGTGTGTGCAGCTGAGTAAACAATTCTAACTTTTTTTTGTCATAAGATTTGTGGGAAATATTCTTTCTTTCTTTCTTTCTTTCTTTCTTTCTTTCTTTCAAAGGTATATACACCTTTGTGTTGTATATAATGCCATAGTCATTCTTAGAATTTTTAACGGTAGTATTTAACCTATTGCTTACTTGATAAAAGGAATCATACTTTTCCCTAGGAGATACTAGCACGACTGGAGTTCAAACTTTCTTACTACAATGTTGTAATCCAGCACGTTAGCCATCACGTCATAAACCACCAAATTTGGAGTTAAATTTAAAATTCCTTTCTTTGTTGAGCTATATATATATATATGTGCGTGTGTGTGTGTGTGTGTGTGTGTGTGTGTGTGTGTGTGTGTGTGTGTGTGTCGCGGACAAAGGTCTACATCATTGAATCTACAATTTGATAAATTTGATTACTTGAAATTGAGTGAAAAGTTAGTTACAAAACTGACGATACAAAGCCTTTTCTAGTAAGAAATAATAATATTAGCCAGAGTGTAAATATTTTGAGAGAGAAAGTAAAGTTTGATAGTTAAAGATATATTAGTAATGCGTCTTCGAATATCTACCTCAAATGCCTTTAACAGGAAATTGAATAGTCTTCAAGGTAACGCTTTGAAATAAGACGGACAGATTTGGGAAGTCATATAAACACATAAAGAAACAAATAAACCCCTCAGCCTGTCACGGTTAATTTTAAACACACCCCGCCAAACTTTAATTTATATTTCCAAAGGACGGGCTCAAATCCAGCTATCAACAATAGCAGCTATCATGAAATGGTCAGTTGAAGTTATTTTAATGTCAGAAAATAACTTCCTATAATAGAATTGATAAGTTACGTCACCAGTTCATTTTAGCTTCTTCGTTTTTAGCATTCAATCCATTTGAACACTGGATTCTATTAGATATTGAAAACGACATTAAAATGTCAAACCTCATATCAGTATATATAGATATATTTCAGCTGGGCGACTATAGTTGAACACTCTCTAATCAATAGCTACAACACCGAGGCGAAGATTTGGGTGCAATTTATTTCTATAGATCGCTCAACTTACCCTTGATCCGTATCTTATAATGCTGAGGGGTAAGGAAGGAAGCATCAAGTACATTATTTTGAATGTTTTGGTATGACTTGATCGAAGATTGAACCCCGGTCTCCAGGACCAGTGGCAAACACTCCATCTACAAAGCCACTAATGAAAACGCGTCAACGAAACAAGACCAATTACAACGCATACCACTGAGGTTGAATGGTCAAATAGCTTTTGTCTCCTGCTCAAATAATTCTGTCTAATACAGGAATACTTATCCACTAACTGTTCACTTTCAAATTATATCCGTAAACAAAAATGAAAAAGCAAATACTGTTGTACATTGACCTCCGACCCGGCCAAACATGCCATTCCAAAGACGGCGGAAGTGACACATTCCGATGGCCAGTTATTGGAAGAAATCGCGTAGGCGGGCTGGGCTGACAATATGGGACAAGGTAAAATCTAGCGGTACAGTCACAGACTGATGCACCGGAAGAGAGTGACCTGTGAACTGTATGACAGTTATTTCCGCTTGATGACGATCAAACATGTCATTCTGTGGACGGCGGAAGTGACACATTCCGATTGCCAGTTATGGGGAGATACTGAGTGGGCGATTGGATTATTATATAACTCGATGAAGACAGGAAGTCAGTTAGTTTTGGAGACCAGACCCGTTGGTGACAAGATGCGGTAGAGAAAGCCAACAACCTGCAGAGTGGGCCCCGGGCCCCCATTTGAGCATCATCAGGAGAACGGGAAAGAAACACAGATTGCCATAAGAATGGTGGTCAATATGTTGCAGTTCTGTTCGGTCTCCAACTCCCTCTCACACACAACCCTTTCAAATAAAGTGAAAGGTATATTTTTCTTCATGACTGTGTCGTCGTCTTTATTATGTCGTTGTGTTTATGCATGCATCTGCATATGAGTATACAACAATACGAACTAGCATGGAATACTTTACGAAGATTGATATGCCATTAAACAAAATAACCTAAGCTAATATTCTCTTATAGATTATCAATTTTTAATAGAATATTCTAAAAACCCTTCTACTCAAAATTTTTGCGAAGACTTTCAATTAGCGATGTATGAAACCAGTTGAGAACAATAAAATGATACAGAAAAATATTAGCCCAAACCAGATTCACAGGGATTTCCAAATATTTAATGTTTCAGTACGTTTACTTTTTCCGTCATATCTTTTACTAATTGCCTGGTTTCAAAGACCTTTTAAAAGTCACGCTTAATTTTTTACACCTTTTTATTAACTGATTCTCGATAACTGATTTAGCAATCAAGAGAAAAAATATCACAAAATTTCCATTGACGGAATAAGCAAATTTATATATAGGTCTTTCTCTGGATAAAAAAACCCAAATCTACTACATTTATAATGGGGCCCTGGACGAGACTGATTGCATTTCACATAGCACTAATACCCTTGGGAAAGGTATGAATCCAATTATTCTCCCTCCAGCTATGGGTAAATAGTAGGACAGACTAGGTTCTTCAGCCTTGGTTAGGCAACTAGTCTAGGAGAAGGAAAACTCTGAATTCAAACCTGTTAAACTCCGCTTAAAAAAATTGACCTTGTGTCATATCCTGCCCGAGCGGAGGGGTTGGTAAATAAGATAATGGGGCCCTGGAATGAGATGAAAATTGTAAGACTGGTCAAAAAGTTAAGAGAGAAAAATAAGCTGTAGAACTCTTACAGGCTATATAATGGGATTGGTAGTGTGGATAACAGAATATTTTGTACTGTTCGCTAACTGGACAAAAGGGATTCAGGAATCATTTGACATCAGCTTTCGGATTTTGGTCATATATAACTTCTTTTTCCACTACACTTTATAGAAGTCGATATAATGTGGAAAAAAAGAGGCAGAAAGATGGTTCATTAGCATTGAAGACTCTTGTCTTGACAGTCCCTTTATCGGAAAAACTTGGGAAGAAAATAATAATTAAAACCCAGCTCATTAAAAACCTGCACTTAGGCTAAAAGTAAAGTATCGATTAAGTAGGAAATGCTTAGAATTTATGACGTAAAAATAAGTTTTACATCAATTTGGTGGAGGAATAGGAACATCAATTGAAATGTGTTCAATATTTCCACTGAAGCGATTTGGAATTGAAAAAAAAAGTAACAAACAAACATGGAGTCTCTAATGAAATAAACTCAAAAGAAAAGTATTAGAACTGTATCAAAACACAGAAGAGACCAAGTTACAATGAAATAGACTGTATAAATATATTAACAGATGACTTTTTCTTTTGCTACTTATATTTCACAGTATTCTAATAGAAAATTTAGTTACGCTTCCATTGAAAAAAAAATTTATTCATGACGGACATCTTTGACATACTATTAAATATGATACAATAATGGAAATCATTTTTAAAATGATTATGTAATTTACTGATTTAGACAAAAATGTCACTGAATTTCTATCAATATATCGATCATATTAGTTTATTCTATAGTAATCTAAATATCGTATATATATATATATATATATATATATATATATATATATATATATATATATATATATATATTTGAAATCCTCCGCATTTTCTTCTGGAGTTGTTTTTATCGATAACATTGTGGAGTATAGGATTTAGTGCATTAGATATTACTTTTTCTTGTGAATTTTCGTCGATGATTCTTAATATGCCATCAGCCTTTCTGCATTCGTTACGATGAATTCATAAGCCCTAACAGTAATGCTTACAACTGGTCGAGAACTAGGATTGATGCCTACAAATCGATGTTGTTGTTCTTTTAATAATTGATATAACGTTTCTATATATGCAGAATGTGTTCATTCATGATTGAATTGCATCATATATTCAGATAAAAGCAAGAAAAGTAGAGAAAGTTATCATTGATATAAAGTTCTTTTATTCAGACATCTCACCAAAGTTACCTTTCAAAAGATTCTTGCAGTGATCTGCTCTAAGACAATCATATTGAATCTTTCATTAAGTGGGTAGCGCAGTTTCCCCGGGGTCTTTCTTCTAGAGTACTTAAATTTTAGAATCATTCATATTGTTTCACACTTAGGTCTCCGGAGTGTTCTAGCAAACGAAGTATTTGAGGTTGGAGGTAATGCACATCTATGCTTATTTTACAGCTGAGTTGATGGAAATAAGATAGCATTCACATCACTAAATCAGAGAAATTATCTACTTTATAACTCAAAAGAAAATTCAACTAGAATGAACAAAGATCATGCATCTGCTTGAGCAATGTTCATTGAATTTTAAAAATTTGGATCGCTCATGAATTCATTGATCTGGAACCTATCAAAAACACCAAGCCATAGCTTCTCCATGTTCAGCTCAGGAAATATTACGCAAAAGTTGTCGCAGTAAACTTCTTTGTTTGGGGTCTTTACCAACAACAGCTTTCAGCATAGTTTGATGTGAATGATGGCAAAAGGATCTTATTACTGCAATCATATTACTTTTCCAAATTAACATGTTATCTCTTTTTAATCACTTAAAATGTTGGGAATATTGTCTTCATTTTCATGGTTATACTCATAACGTCTTTTTGGCTGATGTATTCTGCCTTCTTCAGGTGTTTGGTGTCGAACTGGGAGTCCACACTCAACTTCGAATCGAACCCTTTCGGTATGACTGATCCTATATGGAAAGAAATGGGAAACAATCTGACCTTAGGGGATAAAAATAGAGATGTGAGACCAGTGGAGAATAAGACGTCTCAAAGAAGCAGCGTTATGTTGGCCTACCATAACCTGTTGAGCAGATAGATTATAGAGAAGAATATGATATGGGAATTAATAATCAAAAATGTTTGATGAAATAAAATACAACACAAGCTAAGGTAAAATATTTACAAAGTAGTGGAGATGATTATCCCATAGCTTGATGAAGACATTAAATTTATTAGTCTAAAAAATAACTTGGAATTGTCCAGCTGATATAGGAGTTTGATTGAGTTTGGCAGTTGCAGTCCCAATCCAGACAACAGATAAATAAAAAGGAATACTTAGTATAGCTTAACCCTTGTACTCTGTCATGGTTAACGGAATTTGAACTATCTACCCCCGTGGATTAGATAAAGTGTCCGATTCAAAATTCTATGTAGACTCCAGGGTTCGATATGAAACACCTGAAGGATACATCAAGCGAAACGTTGTCACAAGATAAAGACAATCGTTCCAATACGCTAAGAGATAAAATTATCAGACATCATCATAGAAATTTTGACAAATGTTTTCTCTTACTGGCCATTGTTTTCTCACTAATTGCTCATCCTTAGGTTTACAAATCCAGAGACAGAAAAAAAGAGGGAGACTCGGTATATCCACTTTCCTGGCCAAGTAAAAATTCAGTTTTTGCATAAAGTAAGCATTGCGTCATCGTTGTTTATGTGCTGTTGAACTAGGATAATTGTGTTTTGCTCGTTGGTTATTTTAGTTGAGTGACAAATTGAGATTGATCAATAATTGCTGCCATGGAGTAGAAGTACGAATTTTAAGCTTTGACGAGAAGTATTAACAAATAAGTACCATTTACTTAGTAAATATTTTGATGTAATTATTTTCATTAGCTAGCCGTAAATAACATTGCAAAAAAAAAAGGCAAAACAAAACAAAAAACAAACAAACAAACAACCCCCCCCAAAAAAACGAAATCCCTTTCTCCCGAGAATATCATCAACAAATAGTTGCTTTTGCAATAGACTGGATTTTTTTATATTTTCGCTTGCAATAGAGTTTTTCTGCTAGATTAGATGCTAACAATTTTGCAGATTTCGTCTTGAATTTTGCTCATTTATGTGGCAATTGTGCTCCAGTTGATTAAAAACTGGTGCAATTGATGAAGTTCCTTCATAGTCATTGTCAGTTAGCCCATGTGTACCACCTACAACTGCAGAGAAGGAGTTATCATCTTTGGGAAGCTGTTCAAGATGAAAGAATGATTGGAAAAGACATTTCAACTGATCGTGCAATGTTGTTTTTTTTTTTTGCTGAGTTAGTTCAGTATATGAACATTTACTCTGACTATGTTCATTAATACCCTTTAAGTTAACCAGATAGAAGTAAACACAATTCACTGTCGTTCTTTCTCTCTAGAAAAAAGTTTACCAGACTTCAAACTTTCCTCCTACCATTATATTACTGCCGAAGGTACTCAGCACAGGTTATACGAAAAATTTCTCAAAGCCTTATCGTCCTCTAGTTTTATTTAGAAAAAATATACCATTTTCACAAACTCAGATATGGATATTTTTCTGTTCCATGAAAGTGTACTCACTACAAATTTGGCTAGAAGAACCTGGGTAATTCAAACACTTTGTTTGTGAAAAGGCCAGGTTATAACCTGCAATTATCAAATACAAACTTCAGTGAACAGTTATTGATGATTGCTTAAAAAATCTAGAGATGCTAGAATAAAATGATGTTAACATTCTGATTCAAACGAATGGAAATACCTAGTACTTGATAAGATATCTGAGGTGTCAAATTTTGTTTTATAAATTTGTTCTTCAGTGAAACCAAATCTTGCTTTTAAGAAAGAAATGTTTTGGGTCACAAATATTTATGTCTGAAAACGTGATGTGTTCAACCAGCACAAAATTTTAGTCGCCAAGAATATTTTTTACGATAAAGTACAATAACAGCATGTAATCTATCTATCTATCTATCTTTAGGGTGTTTCACAATTAAATATACAAATCAGTGGTTTCTCAGATATTCACAGTTGATTTTTTCTCTTTCTCTTTTCAGGTTGTTACTGACAAATCGTTTAGATTTTGATATATTTAGCCTATCAAGGCAAAATCACACTTTCAACGATGGAACAGATCTTTGTGTCAGGAAGGTTATTGAAGAAAGATACAGAAGGAAGAACAATTTCAATGAATTTTCAAAGAAATGTCAGATTTTCAAGTCGATCAAGAACTTCGAAGCTCATGGCACCTGTGCAGATCGTAGAACAACAGCATTCTTATTATCTAAGCGTTCGATAATATCCCAAACACCCAAGAAAAGTGTCAGTAATCAAGAACATAGAACCTTTCTATCATCTCCTTGGTTAATTCTGATTCAGTAAAACAGCTGCTAAATGCAAGTGGTTATTGCAAACGACTAACTTCAATAAAGATTTCTTGAATGGTGTAGGGTTTTCGGATATATCCCACTTTTTCTAGAATGGTCAAATTAATTGTAAAAAATGGTGTGTTGGGGAAGCAAGAACCCTCAGACTCGTTGGAATCAGCATTCAAAAAAATGCCGGGCGTTGGTCGCCACTTCAAACCTAGGCACCTCTGAACAATTTCTCTTTAAAGATGATTGGGGTAAAGCAGTGACAGTGACAAAAGAGTGGGGTAACGCGGTGACACTGAAAACATGTCTGGGGAGAGCTCCTGGAGACTGAGAAAGAATGATTTGTTCCAGAAGGGGCCTGTTCTTTCTCACATTGGTATTATTGCCATGGTTAGGCCCATTGAAAAGTTTGGGGAGTGTCATATCAGTCACAAATCTGAAGTGAATAGAAAACTAATTCACCTTACCTAAACTCTCCAGATATCTTCCTCTGATAGTTCCTCAAGAACAAAATATACTAGGACAACCGTCGAACCATTGCTGTGTTAAAAAAGAAAACAGACATCACTGAGAAAATATAGGTGATGATCCAGAAAAGAAAAGAAATGCCGGTGTATCAACAACTTTGCATGCCGCAATGTGTTCAACAGGATAGCTGATTTCTTTACCTTTCAATTAATGTAACTTTTATTACTTTACCATTTAAGATCCTTTAATTGTTCAGGATCATCGAGTTTCAAAAAGTGTGAATGAGAGCTACACACACGTACATTCTCTTTTCCTATCTATCTAATCTATCAATCAATCTATCTAATATTAGATATATCTATATTTAATTCATGGAATTTAGACTGCGACCCCTGTTACAATATATATATATATATATATATATATATATATATATATATATATATATGTTTAATAGGGGTCGCAGACTAAATTCCATGAATTAAATATATATATATATATATATATATGTAATTCCATGATTTAAAGATATATATATATATATATATATATATATATATATATAATTCATGGAATTTAGTTTGCGAACCCTATTAAACTTATATATATATATATATATATATATATAGATAGAATGATAGATATATATAGATAACATGTAGAAAAACTGATAACAACGATCCAAGAGGAAGGAATGATTTATTAACGGGTGAACACTATAGCGTTTCGGTTCTACTGAACCATCATCAGGACTATGAGGGGTGATTTTAATAATTTTAAGTTAACGATGGATGATTAGAAATGTGAAATACAAAAACCTACGGGAAAATATGTATAGTGAGAAAAAGTTAGCCGTTTAACTGGCAAATCAGCGTTTGATGTTTAAATTACGTCATTTGACTTATTAGGAATATTGTATGGAATTATGTACGTTGTTTAACGAGAAAGATTACGAGACAGAAAGAAGAAAAGAAAGAAAGAAAGAACAAAAGAAAAAAAAAGCATGGAAATTATGAGATATACGGGAAATATTAACTAAGGATGGAATATATTGTAGCTGTTTAAAATGTGTTTGCTTAAGTAAGGAGAAATATTATAAAAGCCAGGACGAGTATTTAGGGAACTGAGGAATGAGATAGCTGCGGCTTCGAAAATTCGTCTAAGATTTTTATTATGGATGTAAGTAAGCATCTTAGCAGAGTTGAAGTCAATGTTATGATTATTTTGAGAAGTGTGTACGAGTAATGCGTTGTTTGAGTTGCCAATTCTTATGTCTCTTTTGTGCTCTTTCAAACGGATATGAAGGTTTCGGGATGTTTCACCGATGTATTTTAGTTTACAATCCTAACAAGGGATGCAATAAACACCGGCGTCAGAAAATATGTTACGTTGAGGGCTGGAGTGTACTAATTCACGGATTGTTTTAGAAGGTAAAGAAGTAGTTTTGATATTGAGTTTATTTAAGTTGTTTGTTATGCTGTGAGAAGAAGAATTGTTTGGCAAAGTTATGTATCTATGGGGGGGAACTAGTTTTATCAGATATTGAGTAGATATTAGTTTGAGATTGATTCTTGTTGTGTATTTTGAGGGCTTTAGATTTAGCATAATGTATAAAGGATTTGGGGTACTGTAGGTTGAGGAAGGAGTTTTCTATGTGGATGAATTCATCGTTTAAATATTTCGAGGAACAAATGCGTAGAGTCTGAGATAAAAACCTATGATGATACCTCTTTTAGTATTGTTGTTGTGGTGTGAATAAAAGTGAATGTGGTCGTTTTTACAGGTTGTTTTACGATAAACCTTAAATTCTAGTTTGTTGATATTCCTAATAAGTAAAATGTCCAGAAAAGGTAGGGTGCAGTTATATTCAAGTTCATGTGTGAACTTTAAGGAAGGTTCGACATTGTTCAGTTTATCAGTGATGCTATTTAAGTCAAGATCTTGAGGATAGATAAATAGAATGTCGTCAATATATCTGAAGTAATGTGCAGTGTTGGGTATAATATGTTTAAAGGGACCAGATTCTAAGAATTCTAAATAAATGCAAGCAAGAACTCCGCTAAGAGGAGATCCCATAGGTAAACCAAATTTTTGTTTATAAAATGTGTTGTTGTGTTTGAAGTAGCAATGTGAGGTACATAAGGTACAAATTTTAATCAATTTAGAGATAGGTAGAGGAAATGTGGTGTTAGATTTTCGAAGGTAGTTATGTAGGCGTTCAATGCATTTATTAACAGGTATATTGGTGTATAAGGATTTGATGTCTAAACTAGATAAATATTTGTTGTGCAAATCAATGTCAGTTAGTTTGTTGAGCAGTGATCTGGAATTTTTTAGGTGTGCGTTACTAATGGTACCTAATAGAGGGGTTAATAATTTGGCTAGAAGTTTAGCGATATTATGGGGGGCAGATCCTATACCAGAAATAATGGGTCTTAGAGGAATATCTGGTTTATGGGTTTTGGGAAGGCCGTAAATTTTAGGGATTATAGGGTGGTAATTGATTAATGAGGACCAAGATTGATCTTCATTGGAGATTAGTTTTTTGTAGGATTTGTTAAAGTTGTTAATATTATTTGTAATTGTTTGTAGGGATATCTGTTCATAAATGTTGTTATCATCAAGTAGATCCATGAGTTTTTGGTTATAGACCGTGGAGTCCATAATAACATATAGATAACATATAGATATAGATAAACATACATATATATATATAGATTGTAGATTAGTATATATATATATATATATATATATATATATAATATTAGATACAAGGATAGATAGATAGATAGGAAAAGAGAATGTGCGTATGCGTGGCTCTGTTTCACACTTTTTGAAACAAAATGATCCCGAACAACTAATGGATCACAAATGGTAAAGTAATAAATATCACATTTATTATACACACATGAAACACTAGTCCCCTTCGAAGTAATCTCCTCCAGCTGCAATGCACTTGTTCCAACAACTTCAAGAAGGCCTCATGAAAGTTCTCTTGTGTGAGCGTGTCAATGACTTTCGTCACAGGGAGCAAGATCTGGACTATAGGGAGGCTGAGGAAGTGTCTTGATGCCCATATTGATCAAATAGTCAGTGACAAGGATGGACTTATTGACTGATGTATTGTCCTGCTGGAAATGCCACTGACCCGATTTGAAGAGATCTGGCCTCTTCCGACGGAATGTCTTCCTGAGCTCCCATGAAACGTCAACATAGTAACCCTAACCCTAATCCTTTGGCCAATCAACTGTGGTGTATTGACTTCCTTACTCCTCCAACCCCTCTCTTCATCCCTCACAAACTCCCTGCCTTCCTTGAATCTTTTATGCCACTCAAAAACTGATGCTCGACTCATGCAACAAGCCCCGAAAGTGGTCTGGAGCATTCCATACGTTTCTGTGGCATTTTTTAAAAGATTAAAACAGAATTTTAATTTTAGAGGTGGCAGATTGCATTTTTGAAATTCACCAGTTGTGACAATCAGGCTTTCGTAGGGTTTATTCCAATTGCTGCTGTAGCTGTTCATTTGTATCTGAAATCATAAAAATTGGTCAGTCATCTCATTTGGTGTATAGCGAAGACATACTGAATTTTCAAGTGTCAACGACAGTTGTAAATGCCCATACGCCTAATAGTCTGGAAACCTATCGTTAGCACCCCGTAAATATATTATCATTGATTACTATAAAAACATAGATTACATAGAAACTATATAACCCAAAACCTAAACAATCAGCAGTTCAAAAATAAATGCTCTCATTCAAAAGAAGTTATTTCAAAAGAATGATTACATCAAATACTTGTGATTTAATCACACGATATTTGCACTGTTAGAATTAAACTCTCGCAGTATGCAATATTTAAAGTGTATCTAAATGGAAGGTACATTTGGTTTGAGAAAACATATGTGGAAGTACAGTCGGTGTATCGCACAGCCAACCAACCTATTTCAATCCCACATTGTGTTTGTTGTTAGGAAAAGAATAGTTGACAACAGGATTTATTCGAAACTGTATATGACGTAAGTTCCACACACACACACACACACACCCGAGAATATACTGTTCGTTTATTAATTCTCCTTCCAATACTATTTTGATTGTTTCGTGGTCGCGCAGGTGACACATAGCTGTCCAGTCTACGTGAGTTGGCTTAACCCTGGATTCTTTGATTCAATCTCGTTATAATCAACTAAAGTGAACGAAAGAATGCCGACCTGATATAGCAGCACATTTCATCAACCAACCTAACAGACTTTGTTCTGGACAGTTACAGGTCTGTTCAACTCTTGACGGCTCTCTTAAATATATGTGGCCTTGGATTTCAAAATTAGAACCTTTTTTCCTCTGCGTTTACCTCAAAAGACTAAAGTACCTTAAAAATAATATACTTGTCAACTGATCTTTGATATTACAAGTAGAAAAAAATCAGTTTATTTTATACATTAAAAAAAATAATTTCATCGCCATCGAGAAATATTTTTGTTTCTGCTTAATTATCAATTAAAACCTTTCGATACAACTATATACAAACATCGATGTAAATACATATGCACTTGCTATCTATGCCCACATACCCAATCACAGACACGTATGTAACCAAATAACTACATATATATTTACATTATGCCTCAATGCACGCTTACTCAAAGAGACACGTTAGCATTTTCACGCATTATTGCACCAATATATGTACACCAAAAACAGAAGAGCTTGCTTTGTGACACAGAATTCTCGTATTTAAAAACATGATCAAAAGAAAAACATTGGAATATACTTATCTTCGACTAATGGGGCTGTAAAATACACTGATTGCATCCACTTCATTGTTATTTCTCCCAGGTCATTTCCGACCAGGTGGAATATTACCTGCTATCGTCTTATCTATAGGTTGAGTAGAACAATAGGCCTGGGTATGACACTAAATTACATCTGATGGTGAAGCTCCAGTCTTCGAGCTTTGGGAAATGCGGAGTATCCCTTCGTTGCCATTACTCAAATGTTCACTTTAACCAGACTTGGTAGTATTTCATTGCGTCCGATTTGTGGATAAAATAGAACAGTTTATGCATTTAACTGTGCGCAAACAAATTGCTGATGATAAATCAAATTCAAAGTGTTATATAGCAATACTTGAAACCATTAACTGTGTGCAAATAAAACAATCATTTTTATTGCAGGAGTTGAAACCATGTAAATGTATACAATGATTGATTAATATACAATATATGATTAATTCTAAATAGACGTATTTATGTTAGATTAGAATATTTTAAATCATTTACCAGTGTGCAAAAAAATCATGAATATGAAATATAATTATTAGTGTGAGATATGAATGCTGGAAACAATTTAGTTGTGAGCAAATAATTCATCTTCGGCTTTTCAAAAACTTACCTACAGGTATTCGTTTAGAAATCATAAATATTTAAATATACAAATAATATAAACACACACACACACACACACATATATATATATATATATATATATATATATATATATATATATATATATATATATATATATGTGTGTGTGTGTGTGTGCGTGCGCGTGTGTGTGTATAAAACAGGATTTTACATTAAAGAACCGAAAGGGGTTGATATATGTTAGGACCAACCAACCTAATCCTTCATTGGGCATTATGAGATTTCATTGATTAAGCGTTACATATCAATACTTTAAACTATTAACTGTGTGCAAATGATACAATGATTCTTATAGCAGTAGTTGAAACCATGTAAATGTATACAATGATTGATTAATATACAATACATGATTAAATCTAAATAGACGTATTTGTGTTAGATAAGAATATTTGAAATCATTTCCTGGACTGCAAAAAACCATGAATGTTAAATATAATTATTAGTGTTAGATATGAATACTTGAAACCATATAGTTGTGAGCAAACAATTCACCTTTCTAAAAACTTATCTACAAGGTATTCGTTTAGAAATTTTAAATATTTTAATAGATAAATAATATATATATCATCATCATCATGTGTCATGCTGGTAGCACGGATATCCCTGACCCTCTCTCGCCACTCCTCCTTATCGTTCATCGCCCTAGGTAGGTCTTCAGGACAACATCCCGTATCCTCACATAGCTGCTGAATGTATGTTCGTGCTGGTCGTCCTGCTTTTGCACGGCCATGTGTGGGGGTCCATAAGAGTACATCTCTTATGAGTTCGTCCCTGCCTCTCCAGCAGTGTCCTGCATGTCTGGTTCGTCAAACTTGAATAGTTTTCGTGATAGGGGGAGGGTGTGTGTGTGTGTATGTGGGGGGGTGTATGTGTCTGTGTGTGTGTCTGTGTGTGTGTAAAACAGGATTTTGCATTAAAGATCCCAGAAGGTTTGATATATCGTAAGACCAATCAACGAAATAATTTATTGGGCATTATAAGCTTTCACTGAGTAATGATTTTTTATGCATTTATTACCCTTTAATCATAACTGATCACTCTATCTCATCAAAAAAAAGTTCCGAATCAATGTTTGTTAATATAATGAGGGTTGCATTTGTTGGATTCCAGTTGTAAAAACAACGATGATTACACTGATGCTTCATTTTAATAAAGTGTGAAGTTACATAATTCCATAGTAATATCCAATATCTTGATAGTTTAGAATATTAACCATTAAATCACAAAATTATATATATATATATATATATATATATATATATATATATATATATATATATATATGTGTGTGTGTGTGTGTGTGTGTTTGTGTGTGTGTGTGAACAAAACGAGAACTTAAAAATATGCTGAACGAAAATGTGATTACTTTTTCTTTTGAACAAATCTAATTAAATTGTTAAAGCTTAAAGAGCCCAGACATTGCCTTTTTTTATTTTTTAATTAGCTTTTTCTCTCTCGTTATAAAGCGGTAATGAGCAAATAAGTGAAGGTTAATTAAAACTGAATTGGACGTCATTATAAATGAATAATATAAAAGAAAAATAAGCCAAACACATTAATGCCAATGGGTAGTAAAAAAACAAACAAACAAATAAAACCAAACCAAAAAAAAAAAAAAACACATCAGAAGAAAATAATCCATTTAACTTTTTAAATGTATTTTTCCTTGCTTTCCTGAGGCCAAATATTAAGACTGGTGGCGGGATAACTGATAATATCAATTTTATTAATACAATTATGCAGTATAGCAGAAACACCTGATGTCTTTGTCTAATTAACTACAAAACTTCCAATTATTGAGCACCATTATCAATAAAGTGAGGGTGTACACAGGAACAATTTACAGAAAACCGTGGATTTTATTCCGAACTAAAAAAGCCAAGTTTTATAATTTCTAACAGGATTAAATAGATATTACAGCATTATAATTCTAGCAAGAAATATAAATATGTATCAGTTCAAAATTATGTACTGACATTAGATGATCTCATGAATTTGTTTTCCTTGGATAGTTTAACGCTATAGAGTTCAGTCATAATATCTGGTTGGTTGTATATTTGCGACCAATTTATGCAGTCTTGTTATTTTTGATTTACGTCAAAAATCTGATTTTTTACGAGGTGAATATATATATATATATATATATATATATATATATATATATATATATATATATATATGTAGTGTATGTGTCCGAGTGTGTATGTATGTATGTATGTATGTATGTGTGTGTTTGTGTGCATCCGATTTGTTGCAGAAGGCATAATTTATAGCCACAAAATTCTAAAGTAATGGCTTGAGTCCATGTACCTTTGATCAACCTGAGTCTTTTTCAAGGGTGAGCGTATGAACATGCAATGAATTATATGTTTCATATTATCAATAAATATTCTTAATGATAGCTTTCTTTGCATACATAATTAAAAAGACTTTATCCTTGTTTACAATATCTCAGACGGGAAGAGACATATGTCTAATAAAAAACTTAACTTTAAATTCAAGACTATCGACTTTATCATTATATATATATATATATATATAGTGTATCACAAAAGTGAGTACATCCCTCACATTTCTGCCGATATTTTAGTATATCTCTTCATGGGACAACACTGACAAAATGACACTTTGACACAATGAAGAGTAGTCTGTATGCAGCTTATATAACAGAGTTAATTAATTTTCCCCTCAAAATAACTCAAAATATAACTATTAAAAGCTAAACCCCAGCCAAGAAAACTGAGTACACCCCTTAGGGAAAGTTGTCAATATTAACACACACAATGTCAATTGTCAATATTTTCTGTGGCCACCATCACTATCCAGAACTGCCTTTACTCTCCTGGGCATAGAGTTTACCAGAGCTTCACAGGTAGCCACTGGAATGCTCCTCCACTCCTCCATGATGACGTCACGGAACTGGTAGATATTTGAGACTTTGCACACCTCCAGCTTACGCTTGAGGATCCCCCCAAGATGTTCTATTGGGTTCAAGTCAGGACACACGCTTTGCCAGCTTTACACTCAGCCTCTTCACTAAAGCAATGGTCGTCTTGGAGGTGTGTTTGGAGTCATTGTCATGCTGAAACACTGCCCTGCGACCCAGTTTCTGGAGGAAGGGGATCATGCTCTGCTGCAGTATTTCACAGTACATGTTGGAGTTCATGTTTCCCTCAATGAAATATAACTCTCCAACACCTGCAGCACTCATGCAGCCTTAGACCATGACATTCCCACCACCATGCTTGATTGTAGGCATGACACACTTATCTTTGTACTTCTCACCTGGTCGCCGCCACACATGCTTGAAGCCATCAGACCAAACAAATGAATCTTCATCTCATCAGATCATTGGACATGGTTCCAGTAATCCATGTGCTTTGTTGACATGTCTTCAGTAAACTATTTGGAGACTTTCTTGTGTATCATCTTCAGAAGAGTCTTCCTCCTGGGGTGGCGGCCAT
>CAUZXS010000580.1:312500-348017 GCA_963585895.1 Sepioteuthis lessoniana
TATTTGGTTTTCGTAGATATCGTAATATTGATGGTTCGTTTCATAATGTATTTTCAAGTTGTACTTTTTTGCTTGGCAAGTCAGTTGTAGCATTTAGACAATCTTTCTTTCCATTTACTGTTGTGCAAAAATATTATACTTCCCATGTTTGACATGTATGATTTATAGCCACAACTCTTAAATGGCTGTTTTTCGTGACATTCAGCCCTACGGTACATCATAACATGGGATAAGTGTTTACTTTTCGCTGTAAAGTTTTATATAAAACCAATTTTCAAGTCTTTTTTGTTTTTTCTTTTGCTGAAATATAGTCGGTGTGCTTAATCAAAATTATGGTGTTCCGGCTTGAAATTGATAATTTCAGCTGTTATTTTTTTTTATTTGATATATGTTATAACAGAGACTTTATTCACTCTTTTTCTTTTATAAACATTAATTATAAGTAAACCCATTATCGCTGGAGTCTGAACACCTTTTAACGTTTGTGTTTACATCGGAAACTTTGGGTTTGGTTTTCTTAAAAAAAGCAAACAGGGCACTTCCGTTTAGTCACTTGACTGTGACCAAGCAGAAGAACAAGAATAATACAGCCACCTTTTATTGTTATTCTCAGAAGAGCGGACACCATTTGTTTTGGCGACATGCTTAACCAATTCTCACTGCAACTTGGAAAATGACTGAGTTTTGAAAATTTCAGTAACTCTACTTGATTGTAACATCTTCGCATTTACCCAACCAATAAAATCCAGGCAGAATGAATTCCGTGTTCCTTTTTAAAGCGGAATAAAATTAGTTTAAATTCAGTCTTTTTCTTTTACACTGATTGTCTAACCAAGGGTAAATAATATAGTCTTTCAAACAATTTACCCAGATATGGAGGAAAATGGATGTATTCATTTTCAACGGGCATTAACCCGAGGAGAAATGCAGACAGTCTTGATATGAATTTGAGGTCGTGTCACCGAATCCTTTTCTTACGTCGATTATCCATGTCGCTTTGTAAAATAGCTCATTTGAAATAAGAAATTTCTGGTAGTGTTTGTCAATGGAAAAGGCTTTTGTTTTTGTTTTTTTACAAAAAAAAAAAGAGATATTAGCTGGCGTAGATGGGGCATATTTATGGTCTGGAGAAGTTTATACGAAAACCTGCAACAATTCTTGGCAGAGAAAAAAATATTTTATATTTTCCAGATGATCCATCAAGGAACTGTCCAAACACGTTTATGTTTTAATCAATTGATTTATTAACTAATGAATTAATGTTATAACCAAATATAATAAATGTAATTTATTGCAATCGATCATTTGTTTTTTTTAATCTGTTTTAAGGCTACTTTTAATTTGTTTAGATTTATTCAAATTTGAGTTACCTTAAAACTATTCAGAGTTTATTTTTGCAAGATTCCAGAACAGTAACATAACGCTATACAAAAGATTAACACTCTTAGGAATAAATGTATGTCGATGTGGAGAATTGTGTTTGTGTCTGTAAATATGCGCCATTACAAATAATCGTTTTGTGGTCGAAAGAAGCGAGTCAATAACGTATTGAGTCAAATAATAGAAAATGTAGTCTTAATAGAACAAGTGGAGATATAAGAAACATAGCTATTTGAAATTAATTTGATATATCATTCTATTCTCTATTTACATTCTCTTAAACATTTCATATTTTTATATCTTATACACTAAGTAATAAGTTTAGAGACAGAGACAAAGTATACAAGTTTAAGTTGTAACAATCTCCTGTACATAATCACAATTGAAACCCCTGGGGTTATCTTCAAAATATATTCCGATTGGACGATAATCTCCGGTCACCTTATTTGATGCCTGCTAATGGTGTAAGCAGTAAGACTGGGTTAGTATTGGTGTTCTCATATCCAGCCAACAAAGGGGTGTTTAAGACATTAAACTGCAGCATGTTAGTGAGGTTCTGGAGCTCTGGGGATAGTAGAGTGAATTTTGTGGCCATATCTCCCAAGTCTACTCTGAATCAGAGTAGTTGCACCTGTTAGGCTCCTATCTATTGGATAGTATTGGGTAGGAATGCGGGAAAACATATAGCTATTGCAAAGAAATTGTTAAATTATTTGTGTCTTACAACACACCTTTATCATTAATAGTCATCGTAAAATCGTAAAACTTTTTGATTCAAGAGATTATGTTTACATTTTATATTTTATAAACATTCATATGCGTAAACCCACTGACATTGAATATAGTTAACAATGATAAGGAGGAATATTTAAAAGTATTTTAAATAACCGCATGAAAGTATAAATGTAATTATAATTATCATTATTTGTTACTTGAAAAATCGGGATTTAAAGTGTATGTCAAAGGTCAGTGTTTCATAGACTAAATAAAGAGAGATGCAACCCTCGTATATGAATACATAAGAGGTGCATTCGATAAGTTTCCAGACTTTTTTCGTACGGGCATTTAAAATTGTCGTACACTCTTGAAAATTCAGTATGTTATTGCTATACATCGTATGAGATGACTAACCAATTTTTCTGATTTCAGATTCAAATGAACAGCTACAGCAGGAATTGGAATACACCCTATTAAAGCCTGATTTTCACAGCTGGTGAATTTCAAAAATGCAATCTGACATTTTAGAAAAACGATATGCTGTAAAATGCTGTTTTAAACTTGGAAAAAATGCCACATAAACGTATGGAATGCTTCAGACTGCTTTTCGACCCTCTTGCATGAAGCGAGCACCAGTTTTTGTATGGCATAAGAGATTCAAGGAAGGCATGGAGTCTGTGAGGGATGATGAGAGGTATGGGAGGAGTAAGGAAGTCAATATACCAGAGTTGATTGGCCAAAAGGTTAGAGTTAGGGTTAGTGTTACTATGTTGAGGTTTAAAGGGAGTTCAGGATGAGATTCCTAGGGAAGAGGCCAGCACTCTTCAAATCGGGTCAGTGGCATTTCCACCAGGACAATGCACCTGTCCATAAGTCCATCCTTATCACAGACTATTTGACCAAGATGGGCATCAAGATAGTTCATCAGCCTACCTATAGATCAGACGTTTGATTATTCCCCAAGCTTAAAGGCTGTCGTTATGAGACAATTGAGGAGATGAAAGAGGCCATGGCGAAGGTTATGGACACGCTCACACAAGAGGACTTTTATGGCGCGTTCCAGAAGTTGTTGGAACGGTACAAAGTGCATTGCAGCCGGAGGAGATTACTTCGAAGGGGACTAGAGTTTCTTGTGTGTACTATCAATAAAAGTGCCCATACGAAAAATGTCTGGAGACTTATCATATGAACCTCGTATTCTTTTTAAAATTCAGATTTTAAGGTGATCTACAAAATTATTATCATTATTTGTTACTCGAAACCCTTGGATTTGGCGTGAGTTACAACTGTATGATAGAATGGGAAAAGTGAGAACTAACAACCATTCCTAAAAACGTATCCTTTTAATACTCAGATTTGAAGGCGATCTAAGATACGAAATTTACTAATGGTACATCAGCTCTAACCGTACTGACATCGATTTGGTATATTTCCCGCCAAAAGCTATCGATCATTCTCCTTTTCTTTCGCCAGAGGTGTCTTTTTTTTTTGTCTTTATATTTTGACTTTTTATACTTGCAGAAGAAAAAAGTTATTTCCAAAGCATTGAATATATTTGGACAGCCTAAAGCAAATGTTATATTTAACTTCATTTGGATTTACTCTCATATAAATTAGGCTAAATGTACAGTCTACTCTTCCTATTATTTATCTCTATTGCTAGAGAGGCTCGTTATATTCTGAATTTATCACCCTCGCAGAGGGGTAAGACCCCTTAAAAGTGGCATCGTAGGTATAAAACTAAACTAAATAAAGTGGTGAATCTCCAGTTCTTGAGATCTTAGAAATGTTGAATAACCATTCTTCGCCATTACTCCCAGGTTCACTCTGATCCAGGGTTGTAGTACCTTTTAGGGTCCCATCTATTGATCACATAGATATTAATTGAAAATTATTCTTATTCGAAAGAAATGTGTCCATCCAAAAACTGAACAAATTACTACATAAATGTGAAAATAGGAACGTAAAATGAACGAGATTCTTTAGCCACGAGGTATAGAATAAGAGCTATGTCATCAAATTCAGGCAGTCAATTTATCAATCAATTATTCTTTTTTGTATACACATTTATTGTTCTGTTGGCCTAGTTTTATTGAACGAAATATGATTCAAATATTGGTTAGTTAATTTGTTGGTTTTAAAGCGTGTCAAAACTTGACAGGTAATTTAATTCTGAAGTAAAACTTTTTTCAAAAAGCATTTTGATTTAATTAATTACAACCTTATAATAAACCTTTACAAAAAAAAAAAACAAGTCTTCTTTAACACAACTAATTTACTAACAATGACATGGTATTAATTATTCTCATCTAACATATATAATATGCATACAGTTCTTTTTATGGCATTAAAACCTGTGTTGGGTTATATAAAGAAAACATATTTCAAGCAAGTATATGATTACTTGTAACTAATTGGAATAATTTAATTCATTTATAAATGTCTGATTATAATTATGCATTTATATTTTACACACTTATATAATTTCAAGAATTCAAATCTCATACCAATTATTTCAAGGCTGTTATATATTTTCCATCATCATCAAGTCATGATTTTAGTATTTGCCAGACTTTCTCTCCATCCATCGCTCCCGCCAAGTCTTCCAAACAGCAGTTTGTATCTTCACAGAGCTGTTGTCGGTAATTCTTGCTGGTCGGTCAGTATTGGCACATTCATGTATAAGGGTCTATTAGTGAACATTCCTAATGAGTTCGTCCTTGCTTCTCCAGCAGTGTACCACATGTCTTATACTTCTCATTTGGATATTTTTAGAGATGGGAGGTAAGTGGCCGTATAGCTGTTGTTTCCCGGGGTATCGCTTCCAGGATGTATTCAATATAGCACAAAGCATTTCTGTGAAGTTTCCGTCCAACTTTTTCTAGATGCGTTTTGTCAGCGTCCATGTGGTGCATCCATAGATTAGTATTGACCCAACCGCTGCTTGGAAGACATCCAATTTGATTTTATCAGGTGGATCAGACTTGCATTTGATTGATAGCCTATAGATAGAAATTCATATTTTCGATTGGTGAATACTGACATCATTTTCAGTAGATGAGTCGCTGCTGCCGAAGTACGTGAACTTAATACGAACAATTTTTACATCGAGGTATATCATGGGGCTCTAACACGAGAAAATGCAAGTAACGATACAAATAGCTGATCCTTACTTATTAAATCTCACCATCAAAGAAAGTTTATTGTAATTCTTACTCACACACACACACACACACACACACACATATATATATATATGTGTGTGTGTGTGTGTGTGTGTGTGTGTATCACAGTAATAGTGAAAATAAATCCGACAGTTTAAAAAAAAGTTTAAAAAAAACAATAATCCAAAATTTGATATATTTTTCATAAAAGCCGACATTAAACGTTTCGGTTGTAATAACCTTCCTGAGGAATTTAAATTCGTGAAAAATGTTGTAAAAAAAGCGATGGTTGCGTGATGAAATACCAAGAGAAAAGAAAGTGTGTATAAAAAGAAAGATTCATAACAGCATATTCAGGGATCTTATTTCGGTTGGGTTTCTAAGCAATATAATGGAAATTGATTACGACAATGATAATTAGAATATATATATATATATATATATATATATATATATATATATATATATATATATATATATATATATATAATTCATGGGATTAAGAGTGCGACCTCTGGATTTCAGGGAGCTTTTTTCGAAACAAAAACATCAGGCAGTTAAGAAAATGAAATGGATCGAAAATCGGATATATATATATATATATATATATATATATATATATATATATATATATATATATATATCTTGAATACACGGGCTTAAACCAGTGCCAGTAGGTGTTATCAGTTTTGTTTTAATCTTCTGGGTCATCGCGGAGTTTCGTGTCTTTAGACATCATACTCCCCTCACCAGAACGACCCCCTAAGAGATGATCAATTTCTGAGTCGCCTACCATATACAACGATATATATATATATATATATATATATATATATATATATATATATATATATATATATTCCGAGGAAAGAATATATATATATATATATATACTAATAGTTTTTTTCCGCGGATTATATATATATATACTTTTTTGAAGTCGACTTTACAGCTCAGTATGGCAACTAATATAGTAGAAGAAAAAAACTTTGAATTCAAACCTGTAAAACCTAACTTAAATATTTAAATTACACCACTCTCTGATCATGCAGACGAATTTGTAAAACACATGAAATGTATCTAAATATATCAAAACATTTTGAAAGTTACTTCGTTCCAAATGATATCAAATTATCATTATAAGAGAAAGTTCATATTTTCTTCATGTAGCAGTATTTATTTAAAGATAAAGATAATCTGTAAAAAAATGAAATATATATATATACATAGGTTAAAATTCTGCCATCAAAATATTCAATGAACAATCTAGATTGAATTGAATGAAATAATGTTATGAATTTGTTTTCATTGTCATGAAATATAAAATAACCCAATATTGAGGAAAATATTGTAATAATAATGTTTCATACTACTAGGGTAATTCCATAATTTTGGAGGTTGTAATTAAACACCCTAAAATATTGTGATATTTTACTTTGAGATTAATTTTCTCCACTGCCGATACACCATTCTCTGGGTATTATTTTCTATTCTGGTATATATTCTGAAATTTTTTTTATGTAGAGAATACATAAAAAAAGGTTCCTGGATCGAAATGAGGAATGTATGTCCCCTGGGGAAACCATAATTGGCTAACAATAAATACACATACACATGCATTTATGAAGTGTCTGGTAATCATAAAATGTCCAATAAAAATGCTAAAAAAATATCCTTCAACAACTGCTGATTTCTTTTCTCTGAATGAAACTAATAACCCCACTCCTACGCACATATACGGCCACATACGCATACACAAATATAGGTGAATGTGCATTTGCACGCGCGTTTGTATGTGTGTGTGTGTGTGTGTGTGTGCTTGTTAATGGTTTTCATAAGATAGCACACCTCAAAAGGTCCATGATTCGTTGTTGTTCCATAAAGGGAAATAACTTCAGTGCGTAATGGCTAAAATGCTAGCCTTTGGGCTCGAAGTAAGCGAGTTGGAACCCCTATCGCGCAATTACGTTAACTTTCATCTAATACCCACGGGGAAGATAGGAACTCCTTCACCCAAAGCAATGGGTTAAATAGTATCACTGTAGTTCTTTTTAAAGGATCACATTGGCATCAAAATACACTCGAAGATTGATATGCCATTAAACAAAACAAACAAAAAAAAGTTATAAAAAACTACTTCATATTCATGGTCAACGGGAGTTTAATTTTATCTTAAAACTATTTTCTGTTTTGCAGATCTATTTCATTTCAGACAGAGTCTCTGATCGCTTTTATTAATATGATTTTCAAGGAATAGATAAAAAAAAAATTGGCACTAGTAAAACATTATTTTCTCTGCTTTAGTTAATACTGTCAAAGAACATTATAGTAAAGAAAATAGGCATATTTCTTGAATACACTGAATATATCTTACATTCAATATCTACTGTAGTGGACGCATCCCAGCCTTAGTGAATCTGGTATGACGCTGTGTGACCAATAACATGAAGACAATCACGGGAACTATCACAGTGCGTGGGAGAAATAGTCACTAGTAAGGACTTTTTAAAAGGGCCGGTCAGTCAGTTAGTAACCGGCAGATGCCCAGGAATGACTTATATTTCTAGGCAAGCGACCTTCGCATTGGGGATCGATTACGTATAGCTCATCCTTCATTGACTCAAAAATATCACTTCTCGTCTCACTGTCTTTGAGACTAGTCTAAGTGAAAGTTGAAATACTACAAAGTGCATGGTATTTTCTTATGTAACCCTGTGACTGTTTTTTTTCTTCTTCTTATGGTGAAGTCATCGTCATCTTTTCATCGCGTCTTTGTGTTCCTCAACTTTCATTGAGACTCCAGTAATGTTATAAATATTTCAGAAATCAGTTTTTTCTCATTGTATATACAATTGTAAAGACGGTTATTAAAATTCAAGATGAATTAAAAGTACAATAACTCTGTCAATGTCAATTTTCATTCAGACTTCAGCTTTTAAGCGATTATTATATATAAACATTTGAAAAATACATTCTCTCTTGTTATATGTTAAGTCAAGTGTTACCGATTGAAAAGTATGGGTCGTATGAAAACACATTTTATTTCTTAGAGAAATTAACTGCAAAGCATATTCCTCATATACATGTAAGTAACTGAGACTTTCATCTTTTCTTCAGCAATCCGCTCGGTGGGATTTGGAATATGCTTTACAAAGGGTCCCCACCTCGGAAAAATGGCGTGTGTAGGTTAATACACAAACCCTTTTCTGAAATTACAATTTTAAAGCTCTGAAGAGTTTGGAGTCACTCATTCGCTATCATTATTATCAGCTCTACTCTGACTAATAATGATAATTTGTCTTGGTTAAAGAGAATTGTTAACAAATTATTACTCTTTGGAATATTTCAATCCATATAACCATGTGCAAATGATAAGTATTAAGAATTGTAACCAGAAACAATAATTGCTTATGAGTGATTAAGGCATGTTACTTGAGGTGCCCGTGGTGTAATGGTTATCGTCGTAGGAAATGGACACGCCGGCACGAGTTCAAATCCTGGACGAGTCTGATTGTAATTCACATAGCACTAATACCCTATGGGAAGGTATGAATCCCATTATTCTCCCTCCAGTTATGGGTAAATAGTAGGGCAGACTAGGTTCTTCAGCCTTGGTGAGGCAACTTGTCTAGGAGAAGGAAAACTCTGAATTCAAACCTGTTAAACTTCGCTTAAAAAAATTGACCTTGTGTTTGTCGTTCGTCCCCTCTTCCCTAACACAGCCAACTTCAGATCCTTTCGAGAAATCACGAAGAGTTATATTTTTTTAAAGAAGTGTTATGGTTTATTGATACATCATTTTATTCAACATAACGTCGGCCACATTTTTTAGAAATTGTTCCATGATCTCCGTGAATGATTGGTATCGAAAGCAATTTCATGTTCCTGAGTTTTATTTTAGATTCTCTGTCAAAACCCATATATTCATATTCAAGTATTCACAAAACACACACACACACACACACACACACACACACACACACACACACACACACACACACACACACACTCATATATATATATATATATATATATATATACCCAAACACTGCACCATCAGGATGCAACAGAATATGAATTGTTAAGCGAAGTGTCACAGGTTCTAACAAAGAACTTATCTTCTCTCAGAGCAGTTATCATACCAAGGTTTAAAAGTACAGTCTGCTCTACAATTTACTCATGTCTTGAGGGAGTATAATTGAACCCATAGATATTAGTAAGTTATAGTGTGATGGTAAATGCAATCAGTGACGCACAGAATTTGAACTTGGTTAAAACGGCTTCGAGCTGACAAAGAAAACAAGCAGAAGGTACCCCGCAAAAACAATTACCGACGCTGACAACGCCGATGACATAGCGATACTGGCAAATGCACACAACCAAGCCTAAACACTACTACATAGTTTGTAACGAGCCGCTGCAGGCATTGGCCTACATGACAATGCACACAAAACTGAATATATGGGTTTTAATCAAGCAGGCGACATTTCCACACGAGACGTAACCTCTCTGAAACTTTTAGACAAATTCGCCTACCTAGGAATCAGTGTCTCATAAACCAAAAAAGACATCGACACGCGGCTAACGAAGGCATGGACAGCTATCGATAAGCTATCGATCATATGGAAATCAGACCTGACCGATAAAATGAAACGCAATTTCTTCCAAGCAGCGGTCGTGTCGATACTGCTGTATGGATGCACCACTTGGACGCTAACTAAAGGGCTGTAGAAGAAGCTAGACGGCAATTACACAAGAATGTTGCGAGAAATATTGAATAAGTTCTGGCAGCAACACCCAACAAAGCACCAACTATATGGCCACCTGTCTCCCATCACGAAAACCATCCAAGTTAGACGAACCAGACACTGGTGGAGAAGCAGGGACGAGCTCATAAGTGATGTACTCCTATGGACCCCCTCATATGGCCTAGCAAGGGCAGGACGACCAGCTCGAACATACATACACCAGCTAAGTGAGGATAAAGGGTGTAGCCCTGAGGACCTGCCAGAGGCGATGACCGATAGGGAGACGTGGTGAGAGAGGGTCAAGGATATCCGTGCTAGCGGTATGACACGATGATGAGGATGATGGTGATGATATATATATATATATATATATCGTGTGTGTGTGTGCGCGCGTGTGTGTATGTGTGTGTGTGTGTGTGTGTGTGACGCTCCGCTTTACGAATTCTTAATCGAAGAGCTCCTCTCTTTTATTTCTGATATTCTTATTCTATTTATTATATTTTTAAAGGGTTCTTAACTGTTCATCATACGAAAAAAGTTGTAGAATCTGCTCATGTTCTTGTCATTTGAAGTAGAATTTTTCTATTTGCGTGTGAGTATAAATGTGTGCATGAATGTAAATATGTGTGTGAGTATGTGTGCATGTTACTTTTTATCGAATTCCCCTCCATTAAGAAATATATGTTTAGGCATTATATGTACACATATAACAATATGACATATGGAACAACACAATTATACATACGAAATAACTCATAACTTCCTCCCTGGGCAGCAATTATGGTATTAATATATTTAGAAGAGGTTCCCTATTTTTAAAAATTATTTTTATCACCAATAAACTAATGATAGCGTTTTCCTTTAACAGCTGAAAATTCTATCTTCAAAAAATATTGCTTAAACAAACCAGATTAACTCATTTAAATCAATGATATATATAAATCGCTATAGAAATTCAGAAAAAAATATCATTAAAAATATTACAGAAAACTCCAATATTACGAAAAAAATATGGAATGTTTATATAACAAGTATTACTTAGACAAATGCAAAGCAGAAGCCTAGAAAGGCAAATCGATCGACAAATTAAAGACAAATCTTGTAGACCCAAACAAGCGATTGAACATACCGAAATGAAAGGAAACATCACTCCAGTAAAATAACTGTCAATCAAAACAATGAAAAAGTTTGTAAAATTCATTAAAATGCAATGGTTAAGATAGAAAACATACTGGTAGACCACGAAAAATACCAAAATGTAAGGATATAAAACTCAATGTTGTACGATTTGAAAAGAGAAAATGAACAACAAATCATATCAAATGCAAATGAGTACAAACAAGAGTCAATTTTTGAAAGAAATCGGCTGAATAAAAATAGGATTTACACCAAGAAAAGTTAAAGGAAAATCATTCAAATAGAAGAGAATGAGGTAAAAGTGGGCAAAAGAGAATTTATCATGGCTAGGGAATAATTGGACGAAGTAATTTTCCATGATAAATTAAGAATCTGCATTTGTCAATACAATAATGCAGGGTCATTTTCCTGATGCTATCATATTAAAAGTAATGCTTGAAGAAAACAAAAAAAACATTTCTCAAATCTTTCATGATAGCGACTGCATGTTATTGAAAGACCCAAAGAAGTTGGCAATGAGTAGCTTCGTGCTAATGTATAGATCAAAGTAGTGAATTATTTTATCATTACATCGATAGAGAATTGGTTTAGAGATGATTAAATCATTTCTATAATAATTTTGCATCTTAGTACAGAGCAATTTAAGCTTTTTTTTAAAACAGTGAACGTGTAGGAAAGAGAAAAAAAATTAATTAAATTAGAAATAATTACTAAAAATATGCACAAACTCCCAGAAGCCATGACAGGAAGAAGGGCGACGCATGCGAAAAGAAAAGGAACCGTCCCAACAAAAGAAATGATCTAGTTGTCTTTCAGCAGTGACCAGCGGAGTGACAACACCTAAATCTTTATTGCTTATGGTGGAAGGCGACATGCGTTCGTCTCTAGACGACGCGTTGGCTAACCTTTCCACAAGTAGCAGCCCCCCTCGACTAAAACATTGAATAATGAACTCGTCAGAATATCAATTAAGACACCATACAACGGACTTAATGACTACAACAGAAAACACCGGATTTAGATATACAAAGTGTCTTCAATAATTTTCCAGACTTTTTCTTTACAGGCATTTACAATTGTCGCACACTGTTGAAAATTTAGTATGTTATTGCTATACATCGTATGAGATGACTGACCAATTATTATGATTTCAGGTTCAAATGAACAGCTACAACAGGAATTGGAATACACCCTACAAAAGCCTGCTTGTCACAGCTGGTGAATTTCAAAAATGCACTCTGGCCGTGAGAGCACTTTAGAAGAACGATATGCAATAAAATTTTGTTTTAAACTTGAAAAAATCCCAGAGAAACGTATGGAATGCTTCAGACTTCTTTTGGATCATCTTGGATTAATCGATCATCAGTTTTTGGGTGGCCTAAGAGATTCGCGGAAGGTAGGGAGTCTCTGAGGTGTGGGAGGTGTAAGGAAGTCAGAACACCAGATTGATTGGCCAAATAAAGAATTTCATAGATTATGAACGTCGTTTGTCTATAGAAACAATAAGTTCACAGTTTCATGTCTGTGTGGGAACTGTGCACAAAATTATTCGCGAGGAACTGAAGATGCGGAAGAATTTCGAAAAGTTTGTCCCAAGGGTGCTCAGAGAAGATTAGAAAGAAAGATTTTGTCATGAGAGCAGGGAGAAGGTCGAGCTTATCAATTCAGATCCCGCAGTTCTTGATGCTCTGGTGACCTGCGATGAAAGCTGGATTTACTACTATGACCCAGAGACTAAGAGACAGAGTTCCCAGTGGAAGCATGCTGGCTCTCCCAGACCCAAGAAGGCCAGACAGAGAAAATCTACCCACAAACTTTTGATGATCCTTTTTTTTGTCAGCACTGACATGATCTACATTCACTGTGTTCCCACTGGACAGACAGTCAACAAGGAATGCTATGTTAAGGTTTTAAGGGAATTCAGCACTTCAAATCGGGTCAGTGGCATTTCCACAAGAACTCACCCTCCCGATAGTCCAGACCTTGCTCCCTGTGACTTTTGCTTATTCCCTAAGCTCCAGAAAAACCTTAGCAGCTGTCGTTATGAGACAATTGAGGAGATGAAAGTGGCTGTGATGAAGGTCATTGACATGCTCAAACAAGAGGACTTCCATGGGACCTTCCAAGAGTCGTTGGAACGGTATAAGTGCATTGCAGCAGGAGGAGATTACTTCGAAGGGGACTAGAGTTTCATGTGTGTACTATCAATAAAAGTGCCCATAGTGAAAAAAGTTTGGAAATTTTTTAAACACCCCTCGTATCCCATAAAAGCGTCCAACACGTTGTTAACGCTTTATATACAAAATTTGGACATATATAACCAAGAATGACAAAAATATTTTAACACTTTGATAGGGAGAGTCAACCATTTCATTTGTATTCAGGAAGGATTTCCTCAATCACTGAATGGTTGTTGCTGCCAGAAATAAATGCCAAATATAAAATATATCTTCGTCTCGTATCTTTTACTCTCTTCTTCTTTCTTATAATTCCTTTACAGCCTTCATATCTAGGAAGTTAAACTTGCAAGATAACGTGTGGTAGGAATAGAATAACCCAGAATGGAGTCATATGCCAAACAACAAAATAAAATACCTATGAAACCCCATAAACCTATGTAAAACAATAACATACCCTGTGAACATTACGTATCTAAATACAAGTAAATATTTATAGAGACATAAAAAATGTTCATAAAAGATCTATACAGTAAAAGAGATCTTTCCGGAGCTAGTCGGGTACGGTGGAAGCACTAAGACACAATTATGTGCATATATATATATATATATATATATATATATATATATATGTGTGTGTGTATATGGGGGGTCTCTGTTTGTGTTTGTGGATGGCCGTCAGAATCAAGATTTTCATCTTCAGTATGATTGGATGGCGCCAAATTGTCTGAGATGCGTCTTTGTGTTAAATTGCTCACGGATGGTCACTGTGTCAAAAAGGACAAAGAACTGTCCTCGCATGAATCGACATGAATTTCCGTGAAGAGACGAGACCGGAAGTAGGCGTGGAAAAGATGTTCGCTAGTCAGGAGAGATACACAGGCAAATAACGGTCTTAGGCAGTCAGAGAACACATGACGACCAGAGCGGTCAGAAGTCAGAGACAGGACGCCGAGCGGTGAAAACGATGACCAAAGATGAGAGAGCATTTTTCGCTGCTCTTGGAAGTTTCACAAGGAAATTGTAATAGGAAAACGTATACATCCACACAGAGTACCAGAAAAATGTCACGGCCATCGCTTTCTTACGTTTTACAATCTCGAGTCCCTTGTTTTGTCTTTTCTTTCCTTTCTCCCCCTGTTTCCTGTTTTTATTGTAATTTTTTTTATTCACTTTTGATATTCCCACCCAGCCGGGTGTCGGAAATAACAATGTTTTCTCTAGACGATCGATCAACGGTCACCCCAATGCTGTGAATCATTTGCCTTGCTTGCAAAATATATTGATTAATGTAAGTGTAAGCAATTATTGAAAGAATGAACATGGTCATAAAAGCCCAAGGATTGGTAACTAAATATTCTAATATTTTTGTAGAAGATTTTCTAAATGGGTGACTCAGTATTCGGTTATTCCAAAATATTTACCTTTGCATTGCCTTGAAAAAAATTCATTAAAACATTTTAATGTACTTTTTTGACGCCAGAATGTTCAGTTATTATATTAAATATATTTTACGTCTTAATCTGTTAGTTTATTTCCTACTAATAAAAAAATAGTTTCAAAATCCTCTTTGTGTGTTAAATCAATAGAATTTCCAGCCATAGTAGGAAAATTTGTTGAAATTTGATGCAGCTGCAAGATAATTTATTTGATTATCATACGCAAAGAGTGGCAAAAAATTCTCCTGATTTTTTCATTTTATGTCATTTTGTTCCTTAGAGCTTTTATTAAATTCTTGTCCGTTTAAATAAGCGTAAATAAATGAAATAAACAAATAGGTGAAAGATAAAAATATATATCAAATAGCACGTACTTAAATATATATAGAATAAGCCGTCATTTCACTCAGAGGGTGTCTAGGAGAGAACAGGTGACATCACTGGGGGAAAAGAAGTTTACTGCTTCTGACTTCACTTTGACGCTAATCATGAGGGAATTAACTCATTATACAATGTGATGTCAAGACAGAGACCGTTTGACAGAGACTAACTAATGGTGACTGAATTCAAGACGTTCAATCGTTCCATATTTTATTCGAAAACGATAATACACGTATATAAGTCATCTTCTTTTATTTGTAGTTAAAAGAGAATATTTTGTTTACAGAATCACAAAGACATGTTTTCTTACTTTTAAGGAGAACATGAAACCAAAACTTATTTTGAAAGTTTCAACGTGTAATTTTGCTTTTTGTGTGGATATTATTAATTTTATTTACTCATTAGAGTCTTTCACATCAGCTAACGCTGATGGTTTTTAACAGGAGTCTGACTGACAGCAAGTTTCCGCAAGTTTCCTGGACTCTTCTCAGTATTCTGGCCGTTCTCAATAATGTCGTAATTTTGATGATCTCCACTCGTCCGCCAACTTCCAAGTCCTCCAGTCTTTTATGTAATTCTTTAGTTACTGTTCCAAACGCACCAATTTGATTTGGTATAAATGTCACCTGTTATTATCATTATTACTACTCATAAGAGTTTTTCACATCAGCAGAAGTTGATGGTCTTTCTATTATTATTATTATTATTTGTTCTCTTTCGAGAGTTTTTCACACAAGTTCTCTTTTTTTGATGATTACTATAAGATCTGGTCGTCTCGATGGGATTTGGTGAAACGTTTGTATCTCGAAATCCCAGAGGAGTTTATTCATCTCATAATTTAGGACATATGCTTATACCATTTGTTCGTATGGTCAAACTTCAACTTCTTGCAAAATCCCCAGTGGATCAATTTACCCATCCAGTCGAGCCTATTATTATATTCTTTCTGTGCTAATTTGCTGGATTCGCTTGTCATTTCATTGATCATTTCGTCTCTTTCACCACATAACATATATCTACTGTTTTGCTGTGTCTAATCTATTCTCACTTTTATATGGGTAGTCCTTATGGCGTTATTTTGTGCTGCTATTAGAAGAGAATCAGTTTTCCTCGCAATTTTTTCTTTTCTTAACCATCTTACGTTTTCACTTGTGATATGTCACTTGTTAGTCTTCTAAAATGCCCATCGAGTTGTTTTGCTTCCCACTTTTGTTTTCTGGTTATTCTTGTTCCGCTGGTACACATGTCGTTAGTACTGTTTTTGATGGCTGTTATCAATCTCCTTTTACGCTTTTCTATGTAGTTTTTGAGTCGTTTATCGATTAGTCAACGCTGTCTTCGATACTGGTTACTCCTCTTCCTCCCGCTCTTCTTGACATATATAATCAGTCAACGTTATTTCTCGGATGTAATGCCTTGTGCATGGTCATTATTTTTCTTGTTCCCTGGTCAATTTGTTTAAGTTCTTCTCTGGTCCACTTCAAGAATGGTCACGAGTTTCTTACAAAACGGAAAGCCTAAGTATTTATCCATTTGACAATGTTCCTGCTATAGAGTTTAGTCTCGAGTAATTCTCTGGCTCTTCTTAGATTCTCTTGTTTAATTTTTTTCTTTCAGTTTCTGCTGATTGATGGTGTCCGCTTTTAATATCCCCAAATATCTCCTTTTCTCCAAGCAATCGGATGACGACTTGATTTCATCGTTAGACTCCTTCCGTTATGTATCATTTGTCACTTTTCATTACTAGCATGGCGCATTATTCTATGCCAAATTCCATTCTTATATCTTGACTGTATATTCTCACAGTTTGTATTATGGTTTCTAATTATTTTTTTGTTTTTGGTAAAAAAGTTTGAGGTCGTCCATGAACATCAAGTGGTTGATCTTTTCCTTATCCGGCTATGCATTACCCAAGGATGTGGTTGATTGGCATCATGGTTATCACAAATTGTAATGGTGACAGTTTATCCCCCTAGAATATGCCTCTTTGGATCTTTACCTGTACCAAGCTATTTTCTCCTGCTGTCAATTCCACTCTCCTGGTTTTCATGATCTTCTCGATAAACTATACGATTTGGTCGGGATATTTTATACATTTTGAGACAATGTAATATACAGCTTTGGGGGACAATATCGTAAGGTTTGTTGTTGTTGATCCAGGCCATTGCTAGATTTTTCCGTCTCGTTTTATTTTCGTTGAGATGTGTTCGTCAATATATAGTTATTCCTCTGTACCTCTAGTTCTCTTGTTACATCCTTTCTGTACGTAGGGGGAGATGCCCTGGCGTATCATTGAGTAGTAGATCTGTTCCCTAATTTGTGCCGTAAGTATTTTCCACTTCACCGGTAGGCACGTTCTGGGTCTATAGTTAGTTGGGGCAGTTCCTTTGAGGGGGTATTTTTGGATTACTGTGGTTTTTCTTTTGGTTACCCATTCGGGTATCTCAGTTTTCTGTATGCATTTATACATTTCAGTAGGAAGTCTGTCGTGTATGGAGGTGAATTTTTAAATCAAAATCCGCGTATGCCATCAAGGCAAGATGTTTTCTAGTCAGCTATCTTTTTAAGTATTGCTTTGAACCTGTCGGGGTGTATGTTCACCTCAGGGCCTCCTTCGATCATTTGCAACTCTGTTTCCAGGTTGTTTACCCATTCGGAATTTTTATGATCTTTCCGCTCCCATATTTTGCTCAAAAATCTTCTTGCCTGTCTCGCACCCGGTTTTTGATATGGGTTCGCCTATTCTCCCCCATTTTGTTTGTAGATTTTTTTTCGTTGCTCTGGAACGTCCTGTTTTGGCTATACTGTTTGGCCCTGACTTGGTATCTTTTTAGTCTTCCTTCTTTCGCTAATATTCCTTGTTTAGTCTCCTTAAGTTTTTTTGAGTTCTTGGTGTCGCGATTTTTCAGTTTCGTCCAAAACTTAAACTTTCTTAATGTTCTGTTAAGTATTTTTGCTTGTTGTCGTATTCTTTTTATCTGCGATTCTAGTCTGAGTTCCCATCTGGGTTTTGAGTTTCTGCTTGTGTTCTTCAGGGGGACCCTGATTTTTTCAAAGACTAATTCTGCATTTGTGTATATTAAATCGTTTCACTCCGTGATATCATTTGTCACGATATTAATAAGTCGTTTACTTTTTCGACTTTCGGACTTGACAGTCCTCCAGGTTTGGTTCATGAGAGAAGGAAATGTGATTTTTTTTCAGACATGATTCTTTAAGTAGTACCTACATTTTTTTTCCATTTGGGTCAGAGTTTCCGTTTGTGTGTTCGCGTTGCATGAGTCATTGTCATTTAATGCTTGGTTAGAAGTCTCTGGCTTTCTTGTATCTATTGTTTAGGTTAATATGATAGCGGATTGTGGATATGTTAGTCAATATATTTGTTTGATTTCTGGTATTTCAAAGAAAAAAAACGAACCACGAATATTCTTTGTTATTGTCCTAACCTGGTCAGCGCGCCTTTGGTTTAGTGCCTTAAATCTACCCAATTCTGTCCAGATATCTATCATTTTTTTCTATACCGCTTTTTGCAGTGTTACTTCTAAAATCACTGTATAATACTGGATTTTTATCTTCCCTAATTATTTTCTATGTTGTGGTGTCTTATGTTCGTTTATCGTTTATGTACCTGAAATAAAAGTTATTTGAGTACCTGGAAAAAGAACAGCCAACATTCGTAGGATGCCAATCGAGTCTCTTATGCTGGCTATCATCGCACCAAGCCCTGTCGTCTGAACCTCATGTTGTATTCTTTCAATTAGTCATTTTTCATTGGTAGTATATTGTGGCTATACCAGGCCTAGGGCTTGTTTATAACCTGCGTACCAGGCATAGATGAAACCGAGAACAGTTACGGTGACTGTTCATGAACAGCCGGTCACAAAATAATATTTGAGAAAATCTTCATTTTTAACTAAGTTAAAGTCCATTATCCTGCTATCTTTATATCTTATCTATCGAAATAAATACCTGAGCTTCGAGTGTTCCTGTATCACCTTTATGGTTTTATATTTACTGCCCTATTTTGATACTTTATTTCCACTTAGGCTGGTTCTTTCTTGTTAAAGATTAGGCTCCTTTTGTCGTTCCGGTTATATTGGGAACAGTAATTGTTCTTACTTGATGCTTTCAAACTATATCAGGTACGCATATTTTCATCGATTGTGAGACGTCATACATAAGCTATATAAAATTTAGCTCGGTAAATTTAAACAAATCTATTTCGTGATTTCGAAATAGTTTAGCGGAAGATAATTCTGGAATATGAAATATCTTCATTTAAATTAAAATTACTCACCAAAATATTTCATGAGTAACAAAATCAATGTTTATTAAATTAAAGACAAATAAAAAAAAACGACTTTCTTCGAAAAACACACAGAGAAGATTCGTTTATCTTTCACTAGGTGTTCAATACAGATTCCTGCCTACTTTTTTATATTATAAGAAATAGAGGTTACGTGACATTCGAGAATATTTGATTCGTAGGTCATTCCCATCCTTTTTTTTACCATCGTACATACATCTCACCCTGCTACCGTTGGAAGTTACCTGTAAGCCATATAGAATTTAGCGCCATGAATCTAAATAAATCTATTTCGTAATTTGGAAATAGTTTAGCTGAACATAGTTCTAGAAAATAAAGGTCTTCATTTAAATTACAACTATTCACCCAAAAATTTTACGAGTGACAAAATCAATGTTTTTTAAATTAAATACAAGTTTTACTAACCCAATTATTATCATTATTATAATTATTATTATTATTATTATTACAAGTGCTACTACAATTATTATTATCATTAAACTTCTTGCGAGATTCTAATACCAGCTTTAACTGATTGACCTTCAACGGAGTGAGTAACAACAACTCTGCTCGTCTCCAGTACTCTTCTAAGTATTCTACTTATCGCAACAATAGCTAAACATAGATTCCCTTGATTCAGCCTCCAATTTCCAAATCTTTCAGCCTATTTTTAACCTCAAATTCAACGGCTTTTTCAGTTCTCTGGTAAAGTCCAGGTGTGACGGTATAGCCGTCCTTGCCAAACATGGGGGTAATTCCGCTTCCAATCCGTTCATAGTTTGGCTGGTCAGATTTATTATCGGATGACACGACCGATTCACTATCTGGCCATGTTGTGATTTTTAGATCCAGACACCACATCAATCACTTGTCGGAGTGGCCGATCAGCAAGCACGCGAATGAGACTGCACAATTAAGAAAGTAAAAAAAAAAAAAAAAAAGTCAACGCCAAGAACAGCCCTCTGTCCCTACAGGTTTACACAGATACTAGCCTCTCTTTTTTGTTTTCTTTTATTTTCACTCTGTGGTCCGCCCGGACGGCAAGTCTATAATAGGGCTGATTCTGTTTTTTGGGGTTTTTTTTTCAATAACGCTCGGTGAAAGTCCCACTATCCCTTCTCTTGCACATTACCAATTTTGGCTTAAACGTAATTGGTCCTTATGGCGTTGTTTTGTGCTGATGGAGAAGAGATTTAGTTTCTCTCTTAAAATTTCCATTTCTTGGCCTATTTCCTGGTCTTTTCATGTGACATTTTCGCCAGTTGGTCGTTTGGAATATCTTCAGTCATTTTTATCTCAATTGTTTCCAAGCTATTTAAGTTCCGTTTGTCTTTTTGTTATCAATGTTGTAACTGGTCACTGCAATTAATTATGTCTTTTAGTTTTCCTATTGATGCATCAACTCTATCTTCAGTGCCGGCATATTGTTTTCTTCCTTCCTTTCATAGCATATATAATCCGTCAATGTGAGATCTTGGATGTAAGACCTTGTGCATCGTCATATATTCTTCTCTTGTCCATTGTATGAAGGGACTCGAGTATCTTATTAGGAGGACTGCCTAGATGTTTATCCCTTTGTTGAGATTTCTTCGGATGAGGTTGGTTTTGAGAACTTTTTTCGTTTTTCTGAAGAACTTATTTCTTTTCTTTTCTTTTCTTTTATCTCGGCTTTTTTAATAATGTTCGCTCACTGTATTTCCTGAAGTTTCTAATTTTCCATATCTCAAAACGTTCTGATTCGCTCTTGATTTGGCAGTATTATAGCTTATCTTATTTGTATTGTTCAATTTTTTTTTATAAGTATGGGAAGTTTATCTATGCTAATTTCCAATCCTGTATCCTATCAGTATTATTTTTTGAAACAGCTCGATGTACATGTACATCAGGTGATTAAATTTTTCTTGCGACTTTTTACATTTTGTAGCCTCTAATAAATTTCCTAGGTAATTAATTCAATGGTGTCACTATTACAAATATCAACGGAGATAGTGCATTTTCGAGGCAGATCCCCCTCAGGATTTTTACCTCAGCTAAGTTGTTTTCCTGGCTGTTTATTCCACTTTCCATTTTTTTATAGAGTCTGTGATGAATTTTATGACTTTGAAGGATATCTTGTACACGTTCATATAATCTGCAATCCAGAATTAGAGTATCATGTCCATGTCCTTTTTGTAATTAGTCCAAGCCATGACTACATTTTTCCCGCCTCATTTGGCTCTCCTTTAGTAGAAGCTGATCAATATACAGTACATCACTAGTTCCTCTTATTCTCCTGTATCACCCTTTCTTTTCACCAGGAAATAATCAGTGGCATACAAGCAAGTCATAGATCTTCATTCTACTCTGCACATAATTTTCTACATCATACATTGACGAGTTATCCGTCCATAGAAGCTGGGTATAGTTACTTTTTCGGGTTATTTCTGTATCAGAGTAGTTTCTTCTTCACTATACATTCGGGTATTCTTGCTTCTTCTTCGTATCTATTCTGTTGAGGAGCTTGGCTGTCATAGATGAAAGGGATTTATTTAAAACCAGAATCTATGTATGGCATTGTATCCTGGCGTATTCGTATCTAGTAATATCCCGGGTGTTACACACCATGATTTTAAGTGAATGTCTGCCTCAAGCATTCCTCGAGTCCTTGTAAATTCTTTTTTTTATGTTCTTTTATCCATTCGGCCTTTCGTTATGCACTTCCCGTTCCCGTATTTCACTCCAAAATTGTTTTACTTCTTTTTGATCCGTTTGTTGGTATGTCCGCTTGCATTCTCCACCTACTTTCTGGTAGATTTGTCTTTCGTATTTTCTTACTACCTGTTTTGTATGTATTTCTTGATCCAATCTCGGTACCTTTTTCGTCTCCTTTTTTCTTACCGATATCTTTTGATATATCTCTTCAAGTCGCATTGTATGGTTTGTTGCTGTTTTACTTTGGTCTTTTCGTCCCAGCATACTCCTTTGTGCGTTTCCTTCTTTAGTATCTTCGCTTTTTCTTGAAGTTTCTTTAACTGATTTAGCCTAATATCTTAACCGATTTTATCACAGGATAATTTCGCTCTTGCATAATTTAGCTCATTTAGTTCAGTGGTGTTGCCCGTTGAAGTATTTGGTAATAATCTGTTTCTCTTTTCGATTTCTACCTAGATTTTTTCCAGGTCTTATTTCCGGAGGGATGGTGATGTAGTTTTGATTTCTCTCGTGATTTTATTTATCAATTCTATGTTTATTTTGTATTCTTCCGTTAACATTTGTTTTGATGTGCTGCGGTGATTCAACTATCAGTATTTTGTTTTTGAATTGGATTAATGGGCTCTTGTATTTCAGTGTTTCAATTCGAACCAGGGAATCGTGTTCATATTCTTCACTATTTATTTGTCCATTTATTTCTCAAATTATAAAACAAATCTTCCTCACATATGACTTCAGCTTGGTTAGCGAACCTTTGGCTGGTTGTATTAAATCTTACGAAATTTTCCCCAATTTCCTCCATTCTTTTTTTTTTGTACCGTCTTTGTGTACGATGACTCTAGTAATATCTGTGAAGTACATTTTCGTTATATTCTCTGGTTTATTTTTTCCATTGGTGTCTTTGATTTAAGCATTTGCTTTAATCATCGTTTGTTTTACTGGAATTAGAACAACTAACGTTCACAAGACAACGAACATTCCTACATGTTGGCTATCATCGGAGCCCCAATCCATTATTGGGCCCAGATTCTTATTATTATTATTAATGTTTTACTCCTTGAAAGGTTTTCAAACCAACGTTAGCTGATGGTTTTTCATGGGAGTTTGAGTGACTGCAAATAATCTCAAGTTTCCAGGACTCTTCTCAGTATTCTTACCGATGTCAACAATGCTGTTGTTTGGATTGTCTTCGCCCGTCCTCTTATATCTAAGTCCTCTAGTCCTTTTACCAACATTTTGTTTTCTGTACCAAGAGCTCTAATGACAATTGGTGTAAGCGTTACAATGATACTTCAAAGTTTTTTTTCAATTCCCTAGTGAGGTTCTGATATTTATCCTTCTTTTCACTTTCTTTCAGTTTTACTCTGTGGTTAGCTGGGGCTGCAAATTTGACAATTCTGAAAATGTTCATTTTTGTTGATTATTATTAGGTCTGCTGGTCTATCTGAGATTAGGTGTTCCGTTTGTATCTTGAAATCCCAGAGTAGTTTCTGCATTTCAGTTTCCAGAACAAATTCTGGGTTGTGCATGTACCATTTATTCGAATGGTCAAATTGAAATTTCTGGCAGAGTTCCCTGTGAATCACCTTTCTCACCCAGTCCTGTCTTGTCTCATACTCTTATTTTTTTTTTTTTTTTGCATTCGTTTGACATATGATTGGTCGTTTCGTCTCTATCACCACATAACCAAATAATTGGTGTTTTGTTGCGTCTTATCTATTTTTGCTTTGAAATGGTTGATCCTTATGGTGTGGTTTTGTGCTGCTATTAGCAAAGATTCAGTTTATTTTCTAATGGTTTCATTTTCTTTGCTACATCCACGTTTCTCGTGAGATATGTCGCTTGTTAGTCGGCTAAAAAATCCATGGAGTTGTTTTTCATCACATTTTTGTTTACTGATTATTTCCGTTCTGCTGATCCTCGTCTCATCACTATTATTTCTGGTGGCTGAGATCAGACTTTCTCCGTACATTTCTATGTAGTTTTCGAGTCGTATCAATACGCCAACACTCTCTTCAATGTTGACAATTCAATGCTGAAATTCAATTCCTCCCTCTTTTCTTGACATATATATTCTGTCAACGTCATCTCAGGGATACAATTTTTTGCATTTTTTTTAAATACTAGTATTTGCTGAATGTCTTTTACTCAATTATGAGTGAGATCAAGTCTCATCAGGTGTCCAGGACTCTTCTCACTATTCTGGCTGATCTCAACAACCCTGTTGTCCGGATGGTAACGATTTACAACTCGATTTACAAATCTTCCTATCCCCTCAAGTTCCATCGTTTTGTTAGTTCCCTGGCAAGGTGTATGTACATGTCTTTGTTTTCATTTTCTTTGATTTTTACTCTGTAGTCCGTTGGGACGGTAAAATCCACGGTAATTTATGTTTTTCTTGTTAATTATCACTCGTTTGGGTCTCTCGAATGTCAGTTCTTCTGCATCGCCACAAACTGTTTTATCCTCTGGCTAATTCGTCTGAGTGCCTCCCTCGCTTATTTTAAGAATGATCCTGACTATCTTATGTTGATGAGATTTATAGCTGCAAACCTTGGTTGTATTTAAATCTTTAAAAGATCTACGCTTTTTACTACCCACTTTGAAAACAAGCCAAACATAACACAGTTTTCCAAATGCAAAATATCCAGTCTTATTTCTGAAAGAAATTTTAAAAAATGCGTTAGAAAAAACAATAATCACAGGGCATTTAGAAAGTAAATAATATGGATAGAAAAGGAACAATTTATAGCAATGAAATTTACTGAATGTACGGAATAATATATTTTTACGAAGAAATAACAGATTTTAATTACAGATGTAAATGTTAATTTTTTTAGTAAATATTTTTGTATCAGTTACGATCAAAAACGTACTTAGTTTGTTTTAAGTATTTTACTTACGACGTCCATCCACTCTTAAATCAGATTCTGCTGATTAAATCTAATTGATAGGAAATGTTTATTGCAGAAGACGTGACAATGTTTGGAGTTCTTCAGTGTCCGATTTCCAAGATGCAACTTAAACGTTAGATTCAGGGACGCTGAATCACCAAGTGCTAAGATGTATGGGAACATTGAATAACAACGTTACATGATTTAAGTAGTAATTCGAGAAAAGTTATCATATATATGTATCTGTGTATATATGTGTGTGTATATATGTGTATATACATTAATGGTTGACTAACAATATTCAGTGAAAACTCTCATTTCAAAACAACTTTTATATAAGATATATTCTAGGTAATTTATTTGTTTTTATTCTAAATTCTGTATTTTTTCTTGCCTCGTTTATTTATAGTACACACATTTTATGATGAAAAAGAAATAAATAAATATATATATATATGTATATATATATATATGTGTGTGTGTGTGTGTGTGTGTGTGTGTGTGTGTGTGTGTGTGTGTGTGTGTGTGACCGCTAACGTATGAGTGTATGTATGTGTGCGTGTGTATTAAGACATATAAATTACGTAGATTATCTGTTAAGTAAAACTTATTTTGAAGTAAGAGTTTTCCTTGTATATATCTTGACAAATTTTATTAAACATGTATATTATATTAATCCTCATTCGATTCTTGGTAGTTTGGCTTGATAAGGAAGCACGTCCCTTCAGATCCTATGAAAACATTTTAGCTTGTTTATATCCAGACTTTTGACTACCTTGCGATCATTTCTGCCAGAGAGTAAACCATTAAGTATCCTCGTTTTAAAATCTGAATGGAAATATTTAGAACTTCAGACGCCAGATACTTTTAGAATTTTAAAGTAGAGAACGATGTTAGGCACTGATTACATTAAGAAATTCAGAGACAAAGTTAGAATCTGAATGTAAAATGGATAAATACTTCTAGTCACAAGAGGATTAAAGAAATCATCTCTTAGTGTTTGGAAAATATCGACAGTTCCCCAGGAATATTAACCGTATAATTTATTATCATTTTGTTGACTTTTGTGAGTACTTAACGATTTTTTATATGCAGTAGTTTTATATAGGGGAATAAAAATCAAAGAATAACAGGAAAAGTAGAAATTTATGTTTTCATGAACTACCCGGACTATTCTTGAAAGATTGTTTGGAATCTGGGAAACCCTACATAGTTCCGACCAAGTGACGGACATTGAATAAATTGTATTGGAATCAAAGAAATCGTCTCTAAGAGCTTTAAAAATGATCTCCATATATTTGAATATTATGCTTCTAATTGGAGTTCACAGTCATAACTTTAAGCGTTATTTAATGCTAGTCTGAAATTCAATTCCGTTGAAAGAACGTTTAGAAACATTGATATATATTTTTGTCTTTATCATTCGATCTAATGCAGCATGAACTCCTTACAAAGCATGTTCCTTCTAATGCTATCATAACAATCTAGTTCATTTATATCCTGGGTTTTGATTACTTCGAAATCACAACAGTGTACGGATTCCTTGCGACACAGTGGTTAACACGCTGTATTACTACATGTTAGTGAGTGAGTTCAAACTCCAGTCGTGCTATTACGTTCCGTTTCGGTGTAATACTCTTGAGGAATATCCTGAAAACTCAGCCAGCCAGGAATCGTTCAACTATTCCTCATATAAAAATAGCTTTTGCATTAAATAACAAACGAAGGTTCATATGTCATTAATCGAAGAGACCAAACCAAACAAACTCTTACCTTAGAGAGTAAAAATGTACGTACTCTTGCTTTAAAATGTGTATGGAGACATGTTCTCATTTAAGATGACAGGTGTTTTTTTCCAAACTATACGGACGTATGTTTCATATATTACAGGTGATTCAACGAAAAATTAGTATTTTCAACTCTTACGTTTATTACACAGTAGATGTCCTTTTCAAAAAGCTGATATTTTTCTTTGTCGATTCTTAACACTCATTTTAGTGTAGAATAAATGATTTAACGAATTCATTCATCGTAGCTCTTAGGAGGTCCAAATCCTCGGCCTGTTTTCTAAATATAAAACAATTACAACTGATCACTTCATGACTGAATCCCGACTGCCTCTAAGAAAATCCCAGAATCTCTCTCGCTTTACACTTGGTATATCTCACCTAACCAGATTGCTGTCACAAAAACCAATATTAACGTACGCCTAACTACTAATCATTGCTTTTGAGATTATTTAATGTTTTATTGCTATATTGACTAATACTTTCATATCAGTCTAACACTCGGAATTAAATACCAATGACCACCGTAACACGAAGTTTTTCTTGTTCCAACAGGTGTTGACATCGTTATCATGTATCAGTTTTAAGGTTCCGCACTTGTGCTCCACAGTGTCACACGTAGTAAACTGTGTACCATTTGGCTTGATACAGGTTTACCGAACACCCGGAATTCACTGAAAAAGAACGAACTAAAAAATACCTGTCTCACCTTTCGAATGCCTTTAAGTACGAGTAATAAGTACGATTCGGATCTCTTACTCTCTGTAGCCAAACAGAATTTACGTCACGCAGGAAAACATCAACAGGCCTACAATCTGCTTCCGGTCCTTATTCCCTAATGCATGAACAGGAGTTGTTTTCTTGCTATATCAACGTGTTAGTAAGGAAGTTAATTCTTAGTTTCATTCAATGTTAATGTTATTCTCAGAGAGTTAATTTAATTCTTTCTATGAAATATATCTTCATTTGCTGTTTCATTAGATCATTGGCCTTCTATCCTATCTCATTCTGGCAACAATCGCTCGATTTTACATCTTTATTAAAGTTACACTCAATAATGTACGTGTAGATGTGTCATATTAATGAACTCTACAGTCAATTTCAGAAGTCATATATATATAATATCTTACAGCTATATAATAATAAATTATTACATTTTTGAAAAAATTCAGTAGAGGGAACGATTGTTTAAAGACATTAAGTAAATGCAATTTAGAGGAATCTTAAGATGTGTTTCCATTTGTTATCAAGAAGGGAAAATATTATGTTCACATATACACAAGGGGGATACTTTAATATTAACAGAATTAGATATTTTCCATTAAAAATGGGCGGAAATCCTTCAGGTTTAAACAAAGAAAAATGTTTTTGTCAAATTCTATTTGACACTGTGTAGATTGATCCTTTTCCTCCAGATATTTCTTTCAGGTTTACATGATATACATATATTTTATTTGAAAGAATAAAATCCTTTAAGAATTAAACCATAGTCTATGTGTCCGAATTACACCCAATAAGTGTTTGGAATCTTGTGACTGTATATGCTATATACGTTTTCTAACTAAATACATATTGCATTATCTTTTATGTAATCTTTCCTGTGTATATCTACATATATTCCGTGCTAATGATTAATCCTTATATTCTTTTTATATAGAAAAGAATATATATATATATATATATATATATATATATATATATATATATATGTGTGTGTGTGTGTGTGTGTGTGTGTACACCACGCCACGCTTCTTACTATTACCATAGTCGGTTTGTTTAACGTTCTCGTTTAACCTGACTCTTAGCCTACAAACCTCTGCTGTCCCAGCAATAATCACTCGTTTTTACGTGTTTATTTAAAATAAACTGTTATATACTTGTGAATGCGTTGTATTAAATTATTCTAACTCTTTAAGTACTTCCATATTTATATCTCCATCAAAATACATATCAATATAGATTTTATGAGGTATCTACTATCTCCGTGAAATATGAATCATTTATCACAATTAGAGTGGGTTTATTTGGGTCTTTTATTTATCAATGAATTCACTAATATCAGTTAATGAAAATATTTTTCTTTGATTGCTAAACATTCTGGCTTCATGAAATATTATTTTAAAATCCCAATATCGAATTATTGAAGTGAATTGAATAGTTTTCGAAGCAATGATGAGAAAAACATGGAATTATCAAATGGTAATGAAAAATACAAGGCACCCGCATACTTGGAACCTTATGTCTAATCTAAACTAAATTTATTTCAGCGGCATCTCTAGTAGTAAAATAGTTAGCCTGCAAGCATTAATGAGTTTTATTCTCATTTGATTACTCTAATTTGAGCTCACTTAACGACTATTACACAGTTTATAAAAATAATCTCATAAAACATTGGAAAAAAAAACATAAGAGGGGTTCCCGTGGTGAGTTGGTTGATGGACTTCTAAATCTTATTAAGCAAGTTAGAGTTCTAGTCGTTCATTTGTGTTTACTCTCAGACTAATGCTCCCTCGGGAAAGGTACAAACGCCCTTATCCTCCCCCACCAGCAATGAATCACTTCTGTTCTCATACAAAGATGGCTTTGGCTTTAAACAAGGTTATTAAATACATCGACAGACATTATAAAGAACATTCCGGTTCTCAAGATCTGGAAAGTGTGATGCACTCCTTCATTGACATTGCTGTCAGTTCCACTGCTACATATTCAGCTGTGCATATGCCATTTGTTTGAGAGGAGCCACTGTGAATTGCAACGTCGAATAAAGTAGCTTAAAAAGTACCAAAACTATTCTACAAGAATTACATTGGCATTAAACAGCCTAGAAAGTTAATATACAATTAGACAAAAAAACAAAACAAAACAACAAACAAACAAAAAAACAAAAAAAAAACAACATCCAACCAATTTGACCAAAAATTTTATATGCAGAAGTTTGCAGAAATTTGGGATATTCAAAGTCATATCGTTCTAAGATAAAAGAAAGATTTAGCTTTGCTTATACTTTTCTTTCCTCACTGGTTTATATTGCCAATTTTTTTTTTATGATAGAGAAAGTTTAACATAATCTAAGCAAACACATTATCACCTGCAATATCTATTTCCTCATCTCGTTTTTCATTCTTATTTTCCTATAGTCTAGACTTAGGTTAAAATAGAAAAATCATCCGTATGGAAAATAAAGCAAATTTTAGAAATGTGTAATAAAAGTTCAATCAGTCAGTTAGATTCTTTTCTTATAGCATTTTAGTTTCGATTTATTATAAAATTGACTATATTAAATGTATCATGGATCTTTGCTGGTGACCGTTGAATAAAAATCTAGGGCACTACCAGTTCAGGCTGTATGTTAACAGCAGTTGGAGAGAAAAACAAATAGGAGTTTGAAGTTGGAGACAGAGAAAGTGGGTCACTAGGCTAATATATGGTTCTGTTGGAGTTCGAGGAAAATAGTTGGGGGATTAGGAGAGGGCCTCAACTTCATAGAGATTTGTAATATAATGGTCGACGGGTTTCATTTTATGCCTTTGTGTTTAGTTAGGCTGAGAACCTTTCGGCTCAGTGCATGTGTTACTTAGGTGCAACATTAACGCAGGTGTTCGCGCAAGGGCACGGAGCAGACGTGTCACTCAGAGATGTCACAATAGAAACCCGAGATGGGAAACGGGGATAGGGAGTGAGAATGACGTCACGCACCGGAAGCGCGCAGAGGATGTTGGGAGATTTGAAAAAGTCAGTGAGTTGAGCTAAAATCTAATTAATGTAACTGAAAAAAAAGACACTATGACAGAGGGCCTTATCCTGTATCCCCAGAAAAGGAATAAGATTCCCCAAAAGGATGTCTTGGGTATGACTAAACTATATCTGGTGATGAGACTCCAGGTCTTGATCTCTAGAGGAATTTGGAATAACCCAACATTGATACAAAAAAAGTCTTTTAACAAATTAGATTCATTTTTTGGTAATAGAATAGTAAATTTTGGAAACAAATTGCCCAATAAGATCAAGAACTGCAATGGACTATAAAAGTAAGATTAACCCGAATTTTTTTTTAGAAATAATGCTAGGAAAAAGAATTCAAGAAGATATTTTTGAGAACTAATGGATGGATTTACTTAATAGAATTTGAACTATATGTAGATATTATATAAATAATACACATGTTCCGGGCAAGGATTCTTTTCTTTCAGAGGTTGAAGTGAGAAGATGAATAAAAGCGTAGATGTATAAATAGGCATTCACAAATGACTTAATTTATAGATAAAACGTGTAACTCATGACACACATTCTGTCTATTATATTTAAAATGTTGTAAATTTAAAATTTGAAATGGGTCATCATCATCATCATCATCATGTCGAGCCGCTAGCACGGATATCCCTGACCCTCTCTCGCCAATTCCCCCTATAGTTCATCGCCTCTGGCAGGTCTTCAGGGCTACATCCCGTATCCTCACATAGCTGCTGTATGTATGTTCGAGCTGGTCGTCCTGCTTTTCCTTGGCCATATGCAGGGGTCCATAGGAGTACATCACTTATGAGCTCGTCCCTGCGTCTCTAGAAGTGTCCTGCATGTCTGGTTCGTCTAACCTGGATAGTTTTCGTGATGGGAGGCAGGTGGCCGTATAGTTGATGCATTGTGAGGTGTTGCCGCCAGGAGGGTAGTTATGGTTAATTTTAAGAAAACCGATTACATCATGAGCTTCTTAAATTAATCAGAATATGAAATAGAATTAAACGAAAACAATAATCTAAATAGAAATCCGAATCAAGCACAATGTCTGAGAATTTCTAGTCAAGAGCATTCCTGAAAAGAGACCCGATGCCGCATAGGGTTCTGGGGTATAAAAGGTTTGCTATCATTAAAAAATTATGCAATAGAACAACTATTAGTAAACATTCAATCATCCATCTAAACGGTTTAGAAAGACTAGGAATGGAAGAAAAATTCCCACTAAAAGAATATCACCTTTACGTCATAGATTATTAAGCATTGTGCTAGATCATTGAAGCGAACTGAGGAAGTTTAAAGATATTTTATAGTACAATGAAATGATCTTAAAAACCTACAGGACAAATGAATAATCGTGGGAATATAATGCTGAAAGTAGAACATTTCTTTTTACTCTTTTTAAATTTTTCAAACCAGCATTAGCTGTTGGTCATTCACTAGCGTCTGCGTGACAGCAAGCCTCCTCATAAATCCCTTTAAAAGATGGTGTCTGTATTTTTCGATTGCCCTCATATTTCTATTTGTTAGAGTGTTTCCTCCAAGCATTAGGGATCGTTCTATGTGCACCAGTATCAATTGGTATGACCGTCTCCTTCACTTTCCACAACGTTTTTACTTTTCTAAAATATCCCAGGAATGTGTCTATCCTTTAGCTTTCTTTTATTTTCACTGTTATCCGCTGAAACGGAAAAATCCATGAAACACCAAGTGTTCTCCCCACTCTTTCTTAATCATATTTACCAACCCTTCCGCTCGGGCAGGATATGACACAAGGTCAATTTTTAATCAGAATTTCACAGGTTTGAATTCAGAGTTTTCCTTCTCCTAGACTAGTTGCCTCACCAAGGCTGAAGAACCTAGTCTGCCCTACTAATTACCCATAGATGGAGGGAGAAGAATTGGATTCATACCTTTGCCCAAAGATATTAGTGCTATGTGAAATGCAATCAGTGTCGTCCAGGATTTGAACTCGTTTCGCCGTATCCATTTGCTACGACGATAACCATTACACTACGGGCACCTCCTCTTTCTTAATTAACAGCAGGTGTAGTCTTTTCACCGAGAGTATGTGATCCGTTTGTATCTTAAGTTCATGGACAATTCCATGCATCTAATTCTTGATAACATTTAATTCATGGCATGATCCCCAGTAAATGAGCGTCTTCACCCAGGCTTACCTTCTCGTGCACTTTTTTGAGCAAATCTGCAGCATTTTCTTACAATGTGATTAACCAATCCATCTCTCTTTCCGATTAAACTACACTTGTTTTTCTGTTGCCTAATAACAATTTTCGCTTTTATATAATTGGTCCTTATAGCGTTGCTTAGTGCCACAATTAGAAAAGATTCAGTTTCCCTCTTGAGATATCCCTGGAGTAACTATGTCCTGGTCTCCTTGTATGCAAACTCGCTTATCTGAAATATCATAACAGTTGTTTTTTCTTTCTATTCCATTTTCTTTTTTGTTGTCTCTGTACTTATGTTACTAATAGTCATTAGTTGCTTTGATTAGTTTATCTTTGCCGTTTTTGATTTTGATATTTATCATAATTTCATTGTCATCTTCATTTTCTTGTTTAATGCATCTACACAATTCTCAATGCTCACATGTCTTCGTCTTCCTGCTTTCCTTAATACAGTCTGTCCATGACATCTCTCAAATGAAAAGTCTTTTGCATAGTAATCGATTTACTTGTCCTTTGGTCAATTGTTACATGTTTCTACCTAATCCATTTTAAGAATGGTCTTGAGTATCTTATAAGAAGCTGTGTCCAGGTTTTATACGTTTGATGATATTTCTGCAATAGAGCCTGGTTTCGAGAAGCTTTTTTTTTGTTTTTCAGAAATAATCTTTTTCTTTTTTTTTTAATTGTTTCTTCATCACTGCTGGTTGATTGTGAACGCTTCCAATATTTCTAATTACTTGTAATTTTTCTTCTCGCCAACGCTTCTAATTCTTTCCTGGCTCCCTTTACCCACTTTTCATTTTGAGCATTGCACATTTTTCAATGACATATTCCTTATCTTTATCCGGGCTATATATTCTTCTAGTTTATATTAAATCTCCTGTCCGTATTCATTTTTGCAAATAACTTTACATCATCCATGTACATGAAGAGATTTTTCTTTTCTTGTCATATTAAAAATTTGTAGCCCTGCTCAATTTTTGAGTCTGGGGTTGAGTTGAACCATTGTAATAACGAATACCAATGGAAACAATGGGTCTCCCTAGAAATTGCGTTTTTCGATGTTTACATCAACAAAGTTTTTCTTTCTCGTTGTCATTTTTTCCCTCACACTTTCCAAGACCATCTTGGTGAAGTTTATTAAAATGTTATCGGCTTTTTGTTATCAGTCCATGTTATGGCTACATTTTCCGTTTTGTGTTCACTTATTTTAGGTTGAATGATTCATGTATAGTAGATTATTTATTTCTCTTGTTCTGTTACATCCTTTGTTTTCTCCCGGGAATAGTCTGTGACATAAAAAGAAATAATTGATTCCTTCTTTTCTCTGCAAAGTCAAAATTCTTTTCATAATTGGTAAGCACATTATGGGTCTGCAATTTCTATGTATGTTTTTCGTTTTGGAGGTCTTTCTGGATAAGGGTAGGTTTCCATTTCTTCTTCTATTCCATTATACTTGCTACTGGTTAGCATTTACTCAACTGAAGAACATGTTTGTCATGGATGTGTGTAATTAAAAAAAAACAAACAGAATCTACATATGCCAAAATGATATAGCATATTTAAATAAGGTATTTTATTGACTGATGCTCTCCCCGATTGTACGTGGAATGTTCACACGGAGCCTTCTTCAAGTTCTTCAATTTATTTCTTCATGTCATTAATTCACTCGGCATTTCTGCTATGTTTTTCCGCTTTGAGTTTTTACTCCAAACCTGTTTTGTTTCTTTGCAACCGGTTGTTGATTTTTCCTTAAGAAACCTACATCAACTTGTGCGTAAAACTTTCTTTTATTATTATAGAATATTCTGTTTTGTTTTTATAATTTACCCTGGCCCTGTCCCTTTTTCAATCTTCCTTCTTTCGTACGTACTTTTTTCATTTATTTCTTCCAGTTTTCTTGTCAGACATATCAGTGGTTGTTATTTTGGGATCTTTTAATTCCGCTGAGTGCCCATGTGTTTATCTTCTTTAGTCCCAGTTTCTTTATTCGTCCTTCTATCCTAATTTACTATCCAGGTTTTTTTTTCTATATGTATTCCTTAGGGGAATACCTATCTTTTCACTGACTAGTTTTGCACCTGCATACATTTACTCGTTCACTTCCATTGGGATATATTTCAATTATTTATTCACTCTTTTCGTATCTTTCTTAAGGTTTTGCAGTCTTGATTCTTTGGGGATGGTATTCTGGTCACTCATTTTTTTTTATTGATTCGTGAAAAGTATACTTAAAAGAGAGCTCTGTAAACGAGTTGAAACATGAAATGTTGAAAGCTTTGCAATCATATAGCCCAGTACAATATCAATGTTGATACAACAGAACAGGAATTACATTATTCCTGTTCTGTTGTATCAACATTGATATTGTACTGGGCTATATGATTGCAAAGCTTTCAACATTTCATGTTTCAACTCGTTTACAGAGCTCTCTTTTAAGTATACTTTTCACGATTTACTTGTCTACATATTTCAAGCATCTTGAGGTCAGAACACTACCATTGCATTAAAATTATCCACGGTTGGTTAACAAGTATTCAAGTTGTGATAAATTTAGCGGTTTTTGTCCAGGTATTCATCATTCTTTTTCTATACCCATTTTATGTATGATTGCTTTTAGAATAACTGTGGATAATATTTTAGTTTTACTCTCTTCTCAAATTTTGGTTTCCTTAAGATGAATTTTTGCTTTGATCTTGATTTGTGCTCCCAAAATAAGAACAGCCAACATTTGAAAGATGCCGATCAGGTAACTCATGGTAACTATTAAGAGAGCAC
>CAUZXS010000581.1:0-116484 GCA_963585895.1 Sepioteuthis lessoniana
CAGCCATCCCCATAATTTTAGCTCCAGAGCTGCTGCAAAGGTCTGTTTGCCATGTTTGATAACTTTTGGTAAAGAATTATTCCTTTCTATTGTGAATTGTATGCTTTCTCTCTTTCCATGCAGTGTGTACATCAAGACTCGTTCCAGGTATAAAAACAAAAAAAAAAAAAAAAATACATATCTATAACCTTACATTGCCCAATTTTTTTTTTTTTCTTTTTTTTTTTTCATATTTATCTTGCATTAGCATGTAACTATTAGTTTTGCGGTCTTGAAGATATGCAGAGACGTTTGGACTTTGTTGTATGCCCAACCTATCAGTTAGCAGCCAGCCAGCCTACTGAGCTAGCCAGCCTTTCTGTCTGTCTGTTCATCTGTCTGTCTCTCACTTCAATGCATTTCTGCTTTGTCTGTTTATTCTCCCTAATTGTTTTCTCACCTGTAATATTTCATCTCACCTGTAATCTTTCAAATGAGACCTGATAATTGTTCCCAAAATTTTCCTTTTGTTTTCTTCTCAAAGTGAAAATCAGAATTAATTTTTTTTTTGTGTGTGTGTGTGTGTATGTGTATATATATATATATATATATATATATATATGTTGTTGTTCCCTTCTTTACCTCTTTTCTCTGTTTTCAGTAATGCGTATCTTACTGGCTTTTGCCAATGATAGATGCTACTCATTTACTTGTTCACTTCTGTGGTTTGTTTCACTTTAGAATTTAGTTGTTGCCTCTAGTGCTGCTGCCAAGAACTTGCCATTTGCTAATGTAGTTCATTTGAATGTGTGCAAATTACTGTTTCAGTTGTATATCTTGTCAAGAATCTAGTCACTGGCTCCTCTGTTGATTTCAAAAATTTTTTCAAACTCTTAACAGGTTAAGATCACAGGTAGATGTAATACAACTATTGATTTCTGTAAGGTCTGTTTACATAAAAAGATATTCAAAATGACAACATTGGATATTTTTTAAGATAGTTGTAAACCTACTGCTGTCTTTTTATTGAAATCCAAATTATGAGACTTACTATCTTGAATTATTAAAAGCATTTGAAATAATAAGCAACTGTATATTAAACCACAATAATCACTTTGTCATTCTAATAAAATATGATCACCATACATTCATTTATAATAAGATATAAAGATTAAAACTTACAGCTAGATTAGCACTATCAGTAGGGCTTAGAATACACCAACTAAATCCCTGCAAGGTAGTAAGACTCCTCCCCATAAAAAAAAGGTGTCCTGGGTAATAATCATTGCTATTACTCCTAGTCCACTCTGATCCAGAGTGATAATAATCCTTAGTCTTATCTATGGGTCAAATAGATCTCTTTAATAGATTATTTGTATTAGGTTGGGAAACTTGATATCATATAACCATCTGCAAAAACTTAAACTATACAACGAAATATAAATATACAATGTATGCAATTCCTTAAAATAACCTGGATGGGTTAATAACCTGCCATTAAATTCAGTCAGTTTTGCTGTTAGGTGGAAACGTACTTGTTGATTGGTAAGGGAAATTCTCATTAACTAGGAAAATGCTCTTTGGTAATATAATCAGACTTGCTTGAATAGAGGAAGCTCAATAACAAAAATTTTTTCTTCTTCCTTATATTATGGTGATTTTCAGATCAAGTGTGTCACTTAAATTCATTTTTCTTTCAATCATTTTTAGGATATATAAGAAATACTAGTGATGTGAAATTTCTTGCAGATTTTCTTCTCTTGCTCACAAATTTTCAATTGCTTTTATCTTTATAATTATTTATGATTATAAAAAAAAAAAAGAAATAAAATATAAGACAAACTTAACTCTGGTTTGGCTTTATGGCTCATCAACCATTGAAGGTTATTTAATGCCAAATCCTATTTATACATATATATTAAATATATACACGATTTGTAAACACATTTTGTAGATAACAATCTTAGATGAGTCTGAGCTCTTTTTTGCACACAGTTAAATGGTTTCTAGTATCGCTATGTAACAGTAACAATTTAACATCAGTCATTTGTTTGCACACAATTTGTTCTATTTGACCCATAGATAGGACCCTATCAGGTACTACCACTCTGGGTCAGAGTGGACCTGGAAGCAATGGCATTCCCCAAATCTCCAAGGTTGGAGCTTTGCCATCAGATGGTTTAATGTCCATATCCAGGACACTCATTAGGGATGGGTCTTTTTTGCTTTTGAAATGTAAGATCCTTGCTGACAAATTAGATATTAGTGTTTTTTTTTTGTTTTTTTTTTTTTAAATATATATGTAAGAACCAATTTTAGGTTCTGAACATTAGAATTTTAAAGACCATTTGTTCTTATTCTGCTTCTTCATGCACTGAATTAAACTATTTATACAAAGTATCTATCAAAATGTAATACATCTTTCTTAAATGCTTAAAAATCTCTTCAAAATTGAAGTAAAATGTTTTATTTTGTTTTAAAATTATATGAACCACAAACATATGATGACAGTGACTTTTCATCCAAGTATTATTATGTTTACTGTATTTGCTTGCTGATAAGATGCTTATTTAAATGAATAAATCAAATTATGCAGATAAAACACTAAAGTACTGGTATTATGACTAGGTGGCTGTCTATCAATGCTTTAAATGAGCAGTTATAGTGAATGGGCCAGTTGCTTAGTTTGTCCTCCTCATATTTTGGTAAAACATTCATCTTATAAGCAATCAAAACAAAGATTTGTCTTAGATTGCCAAAAAAGAAAAAAATAATGACCAAATTGAATTATTAGGCAAAATATATATAGAGTTGAAATTTACTGCCTTTTTATTTTTTGAAAATTTTTTTCTTAAATTTGTTCAAAGTACAGATTTTGGCAAGTATTCTACACTTGTTATAACTGAAGGCAGTATCTATACATAAAATTAAAAAAAAAATCTTAAATTAATAAATCTTTGTCAATGCCATATTGTCATGAGTTTTTAACCTTTTCTCAAAATACTTAAAACACATTGCCAACTGCACAAGAGTTCTGATAGAACGAAACAGTCTGTCTGTGGATGACAACATATATATATATTACTTTATGCCTCCTTATTTAACACTCAGCATTTTAAGGTTCGGAACAAGGGTAAGTGGAGCAATCCAGGAATAGGTTTTGGGCCCTCCCCTACACTTCAGTTTAATAGTTATTTAAAAGGAATCTTTTGGGTCGCGCTCAACTACGTCCAGCCTACTAAAATATGTATAAACTGCGATATCTGTAGACTATAAAGTGTATGAATATACTTTATAAATATTCTAATGACTGCTATTGCTTTTGCATTTCCAGACCCACTTCGTAGGTTTAACAAAAAAGTCTGTCATTATCCGTTTACGAGGAAATGAAAAAATTAAAAAAAAGTTACGAGAAATCGGGTTGAGTGTGTGTTTAGATATTTTTGGAATACCATTTTTGGCATATCAAAATGTCGCCCTGAGAATAATCACTACTGCTCTGACAATTCTTAACTTCTTCTTAACAAACATTGTGATTACAAGCATTTTGTAGTATGTCATTTAGAGGTACTCACACATCCACCGCTTGCCGCATAATTCACCATTAACTGGGTTTGGCTAACACGCGGAAACTAGATATTTAACATTTTGTGATTCGGCTTTGCAGTTGCCCACACCTCGGTAACCACCTATCGCAGAAGGTAAAAGAATCAATAATAATAATAATAATAAAGACAATACCATATCGTTTGCTCTTATGAGAAGAATCCCGCGATGAAATGCAAATATGTCGCATAGATTTGCTAGGATACCAGAAATTACACATTGTTGGAATCGTCTTTTTTTTATGGGACAGTAAATCATTATCCCAGATAGAAAAAAAGAGATATGTAAACAGCAATCCAGACAGCATTTATTGGGGAGGGAGTCATCTTTGCATAGTGGCTAACGTGCTGAATTGTGACATCATTGTAAGCGAGTTCGAACACCAGTCGTGCTATTACCTTCACTTTCGGACGAATACGCTTGGCCGCCCTGTCGTCTCGAATACGCCAACTGCACCTTTGCAGAAGAGTAAAACCCTCCTCTAACGAGACCACCTGTTGTCCGTTGATAGTGACCCATAATACTTGAAGACAGAAATCTGATGGTTAAGCTGTCTTTGACCCTGCAAACGAGTAGTCAAGTGACTTGCAACACATCATTTTGACCCTTACTGGACTAGATGGTCTCTCGGACAGAGGTGCCCGTGGTGTAATTGTTATCGTCGTAGGAAATGAACACGGCGACACGAGTTCAAATCCTGGACGAGACTGATCGCATTTCACATAGCGCTAATACCCTTGGGAAAGGTATGAATTCAATTATTCTCCCTCCAGCTATGGGTAAATAGTAGGGCTGACTAAGTTCTTCAGCCTTGGTGAGGCAACTAGTCTAAGAGAAGGAAAACTCTGAATTCAAACCTGTTAAACTCCGCTTAAAAATTGACCTTGTGTCATATCCTGCCCGAGCGGAGGGGTTGGTAAATATGGACTCACGGACAGACCCAATCAGAATAACCAAGTTCCTTGCAACACACCCCTTTGGTCCTTATTAGGCTTGATGGGCGGTCGGACAGGCCTGATCTAATCAATCAACTGGTCGCGTCAACCGTAGCACCTATATGTTTATTTCTGACCATAGTCTTCAATCTACACTAGCTGCAAACTCTTAACACTTTTTATCTTATGAGTGCTAGAAAGCAGTAGCTGAGGATCAATTGCGTTGAGAGAATAAGACTTTGACCACTGTTTAATTGTCCCGCAAATAAATATTGTCAACTAGAAGTCTGAAATTAGTAGGTGCTCAAAATCCTACTCCGTCCGAGTATACTAGTAGCGTATCCCCGTCTCACTGAAGGTGAATGGGTTTCCCTTCCCCCCTTGGTAAAACCCCTAATCAAGTTGAACTCCGTGGTGGGTGGGAAGCATAGGACCACCGAAAAACAAACACTCCTTATGGTTTATTCAAATAACAAAACAAAACGAAATCTATGAGAGTCTGATTCGGAGAATGTTGGCGCAAAGTTCCCAAAATTTATTGTATATGAACCTTTGAAAGAGACCTACCAAGCCAAATAACTTTTTTAAACAAAGAATGTTATATCAAGTGCAGCAACACTTTCAAAAAGACAAGAAACAAAATATTCTCAAAATGAAGATGTTCCATATTATAAAATGCAAGGCGTACCCACATGAGAGACTTAACACCTCAAAAGTAGTTATTTGGAGTCGGGTAGCTGTCTTTGGCTACATCAGAAAAAATAAGTTTAGCTTTAGGAAAGCAAATAGTCACTGGTTACAAAAGAATAACCATCAGAAGAGGAGGAGAGGCATCTTAAGTTTCAAATCAACCTAAAATACTCTAAGAAGCAGATATTTGATATTGCCTCAAGAGGGTGGAACAATACATCTCCGCACTCTCGAGGTACTTTAAATGTCAAAAATATGGCCACCACAGGGAGATCTGCAGAGGACGCTTGACATGTGGCAGGTGTGGCGAAAAAGACCCAAACCACACGGAGGAAGATTGCCCGAATGAAACTAAACGTTCAAACTGTCAAGAAAACCAACCTGCTTTCTTTAGATCTTGTGAAATACACAAAATAGAGAGGGAATTATCTGAAGTAAAGTATAAACGAAATGTGACATTTTTTAAGTAAGGAGGATAATAGATTCCTACATGGAAAAGAAGACTCGTACCTCTGTAGCACGATCAGAAACAGTAATCAATCAGACAATTATAGAGCTCTCGTCGAGAAACTAATCTAACTGAAACCAAATGATTGGCCAGTTTCAGGAACATCTGAAAAACTTACACTCGGTCGAAAATAGAGGAGCACAAGATAAACTAAAAGAACTCACAAAAAAGAAAAAGTCCAATTAAATAACAAAAAAAAGTATTGACAAAATCTACGGCTCAGATACAAACCACTCCTCCAATAAATACAAAATCTCCAATAAAACTGGTTATATAGATCTCAAATCCGTCCACCAAAAATCAAGGACGAATTTAAAAAACTACTCTCAAAAAGCTAGAAGCTCCCGTTGATCAATCTAGAAAAACACATACCAACACCAAATTGAAAAATGAAAAACCAGGAAGCGCATTCCAACTACCCTCAGCCAAACTCGATACAGATTCCTTAACATCAAGAATAAAGTCTCAAAAAAAAAATAAACAAACAATGCAAAACTCAGAGATCAACCAAATCCCTAAATAGATCCCAGAGTATAGAAAGCATAGATACTGAAACTGACAACCTAATTGCAAACCTCAGTCTAGCAGATACATAAAGTATGTCTGAAAGCAATTGGAACTGACATAGAAATAGAAATATATACGATTGTTGTTTGTTTTTTTTCTTTTATAGCGATTGAAAAAAACCTTATGATTTCAAGTTAATGCAATACTTTAAACAATTTAACTGTGCAAACAAGCTCTAACTCGTTTTAAAAATTTACCTACAGATCATTCACTTAAAAATCATGCATACGTATAAACAAGGTTTGGCATTAAATAACTATCAAGGGATTATTGCAATTAAACCAAATAACCTAACCTAATGCCCTTGAGAAAGGTATGAAACCCCTTATTCCTCCAAGGTATGGCTTAAATAGTATCTCTGCTGTTATTCTACGAGGATGGATTTTTGCATTAAATAACTCACATAGGCTGATATACTATTTTTTTTTAAACAAGAAAACGTTGGTATTTATTCAATATCGTATATTCATTTGAAAATATCATATGTGCAAAACTTGATACGAAAAAATGATGAAAAATAATGAAAATTTAAAAATTCTAAATAATACAATCAACATCATTACCATTATCATCATCAAAAGCAACAACAGTTGTAATCATTGCTAGTTCCCAGCCAAACAGACATTTTTTCCCAATTATTTCTATGACGATTGTGACGGCTAGTTTCTATGTATTTCTTACCAGCAAACCTCATCTCCCCATCTACACTCCTGTCTTCTCCCACTGAGTTCGCAGCCCTGTCGGTTGTGATGCTGAAATACATTTTGTTTTTCTTCATTAGACTACAAGATTAATAATGTGAATAGCTATATATGTTAAAAAGAAAAAAAAACAAAACAAAAAAAAGGCCAGAGTCTGTTGTTTTGTAAAACACAACTTATTTAATCTATTTTGTGCAGGAGTGTTCCCGTGGCGTAATAGCGAAACTGTTGACCTATGAAATCATAAGAAGCGAGTTCGAACTCCAGTCGCGCTACCACTTCCGGATTAATGCCTTTGGAAAAAGTATGAGACCCTCTAAATCCCCAGCTATGGGTTAAATAGTGCCACTATTGTCCTTCTACATGGATGGCTTTGGCATTAAATAACCTATGAAGGTTGATATGCCATTTAACAACCAAGCCAAACCTATTTTGTGCCTATATCTAAGTGCGTAGAATGGATACGTCTTTCATATTTTATAAACATAAGCCAAAAATTGCATCCAAATAAAATAACATATTTTATATGTTGTTCATCTAAACTAAATAGAAAGTTCTGTCAGTGAGGTTTTGGATACCACCAAAAGAAAAAAAGTGTTGTTTCAGGTACAACACTATACTGCATCTAGTTCTGCATATCTAGGATGTGTAAAATATTCCTTCATTGGCGTAGTGGGTAGAGTGTTCGCCAATGGTCCGGAAGGCCTGGGTTCAATCCCACATCACGTCATACCAAAGACTTTTAAAATAGTACTTGATGCCTTCTTGCTTAACACTCAGTGATATAAGGTACGTATCAAGGATAAAGTGGAGCAATCCTGGGAAAGCAGTAGCACCCTCCCCTACATCTCGGTGTAGTAGCTATTGAAAAGGGAGCCTTCTGATCGCCCTCGACTTCGCTCGCCAACTTTAATTTTACTTTACCATTATTCCCAGATTCACTCTGACTGGGGTGATAGTATTTATTAGAGTCCATCTAAGAATCAAATAGATCCTATTCGATAGAACCAAGTGTGTAAAAAAAACTACTTAGAAACAACACAAAAAATGTAAATAAATTTTCAATGATTTTCTAATCTCTACGCATAAATAATCCCAGACCGGCTGACATGGCATTAAAGTCAATTAATCTACTGCGTTTGTTATTAATTAGGTACTATTCAACCAACTTTTTGCACTATCCTTTCTTAATATGTGTCTCTCTCACCTCCATTTTTATCTCTTAATCACTTCTGTAATATCACTTACTTGGGTCTGCTCTTGAGAACATAACATTTCTCTTTCCATTCATTTTTGTGAATTTGTCTTTAAGTGATTTTGTTAATTTCTACATCTCACAGCCGTTCGACAAAACTGGTATTATACATTTATTTTACACTTTATGTTTTATGCATATCGGGAAGATTGCTTTTCATTTTATCTTTTGTTAAAATTATTATTTTATACATTATGACCAATCATTCTACGTCATTTTATTTCAAATTTAGAAATCTTTAATTCTATCATTTATTTGAAGTGGTTGTATCACTGAAATACTTCAAGATCTTTATCCTCAAATGTGTTTTATTTTTTATTGTTCTTGGAACTTTATAATTTGACATAATTTTTGTTTTATTTCTGTTCAAATTTAAACCGAGTTTCTGACTTTCTCTATTCAGATCCTTTTGCTTTTCGCTTAACTTATCAGATTATTCAGATAGTAGCAGGTCATGGTAGATTGTTATTAAATCTAGGATGATTTGAATACTACTGTATCTGTAGACATTTACTCCCATTCATCATATTTACGGTCAATTTTTTAAGCGGAGTTTATCAGGTTTGAATTCAGAGTTTTCCTTCTCCTAGACTAGTTGCCTCACCAAGGCTGAAGAACCTAGTCTGCCCTACTATTTACCCATAGCTGGAGGGAGAATAATTGGATTCATACCTTTCCCAAGGGTATTAGTGCTATGTGAAATGCAATCAGTCCAGGATTTGAACTCGTGTCGCCGTGTCCAATTCCTGCGACGATAACCATTACACCACGGGCACTTCCTTTTTTTTTATTTCCCTCCCATTCATTCCCAAATTCAGTTTTCGGAAGGAGTCATGCTGTTAATAATTTTGGTGAAATCGTATCCTCTTATCAAACTCCTTTTCTAATTTATATCTGGGATCTCTATGTGGTCCAATTATTACAAAACTATTTTCCTATATCAAACATCAAATGCCGCCCAGTCGGCTTGAACTGCAGAATATGCTGACTGCGCCTTTGCAGAGGGATGAGACCCCACACACACCCAATGAGGTTACTTGTGGACCGTGGGTGGTGACCCATGATACTTGGAGATGGGCTCCTGGTGGCTGAGCAGTATGGGACCCGGCAATTGAAGTGATCACGTGACGTAAAGCACTCAACTTTGGCCCTTACTCAGCTAAAGGTGTAATCGAAGACATTCGATCCAATCCGATCAATCTGCTGGTCATATAAAGCCCTAGCGCCTATATGATTGTTCCGATCATATTCTTCAAATTGCTTGAAGCAATCAAATACCCAACCCAATTTTATCTTTAATAGATAGATAGATAGATAGATAGATAGATAGATAGATAGATGCATGCATGCATGCATGTACGTATGTATTTATATATATATTAGGGTTGGTAAAAATGTTCTAAGAGTTGCACAGAGCCATCGCTGAACATTTTTGTTGTGGCAACACATTACCACTTCTTATAAAACTAGAAAAACTAATTCAGATTTCTGTTTTGATTTCTGTGACGGTGAAGCCCATACAAAAGTGAGAGATGTATGACAAATTTAAAATCTGGATGAGGATTAGAACTTCTTGGACGACGCTTATATATATATATATATATATATATATAATGCCATTAGAAGAAAACTCAAACCTGGTTAAATTGTCATTATAAATTTATTTCGGTGAAGAATATCAATATAACAATTATCATACCATTTTTATTACTCTGCTCGACTGAGTCAATTGCTTTCTTTTCCAATCTTTCTCTTACTTGTGTCATAGTGTAATCGAATTATACCAATACTATTATTATATAGAAATTACGAAAGATAATACAATGTGTGTGTGTGTGTGTGTGTGTGTGTGTGTGTGTGATGGCTTGACTTTCCGAACAAAAATTTGGTAGTGTATTCTACATGTGATAAGATCTGGCAAATGGAAAAAGTTTTCGTTTTAAGACGTTTTCACTTCCCTGTGGATTGGTTCCGTGGAAAGCTCTCATGCCTGCGCAAATGAATCTACTTAGACAGCATTACCGGCCTCATCTATTCAAGCAAAATGTATGACCCAACAAGTGGGATGATGTTAATAAGGTTCCTAAGCCGTAGGTTTTCTTTTTATGTTTTCTTCGGGGTTGATGGCCAAGAGGTCCTAAGAGATCTCTTGCACCTTAAAAATACAACTGACCACACAGGTTGAACTAGATCATATGGTCTGATCCCAGACTTTATATAAATTCACATTGGTTGACTGGTTGGTAGGTTTTACAATGTGTTAGGTTCTTTTATGCCAAAATCAGTTAAATATTTATGGTCTCCAATTATATACGGCACCAAAATGTATCTTCACAACTATTTTAAACAGGTAAACACTTCATACTTAGTTGCAATATCAATGTCTTCAGAGTCAATATATTAAGTTCCCAATCATTTTAAACAGATAAACACTTCCTATCTTGTCGCAATACTAATATCTTAAGAGCCAATATATTAAGTTCACAGTCATTTTAAACAGGTTGACAGTTTATACTTAGTTGCAATATCAATGTCTTAAGACGAATATCTTAAAGTTTTTCATAATTTTACATAGGTAAACACTTCATACCTTGTGACAATATTAATATTTAAAGAGCTAATCTATAAATGTTATTCAAAATCATTTTAAACATATCTATTTGATCTATAGAGGGACCTTAACAGGTACGACTTTTCAAGGTCAGAGTGAAACTTTTCAGAGCTCCATAATTAGAGCTTCAGTACCGGACACAGCTTAGTATCATACCCGTGGCACTAAATCCACGGTACTTAAGCAATAAGACTTTAAATTTTCCATAAATGTTTTTACGGTCTATTCTACTTGAGTTTAGCAATACCTTCCGGCAAATACACGTTGAGTTTAGCCACATTTAATTATAGAATAACGCATAATGCTACCCTATTCTAAAAGATTTCCATTTCTTTTAATGGCCCAGCGGTTAGAGTGTTCGCCAATGGCCCGGGAGACCTGGGTTCAATCCCTGGTCGAGTCATACCAAAGACTTTAAAAATGGTACTTGATACCACCTTGCTTAACACTCAGCATTATAAGGTACGGTTCAAGGGTAAAGTGGAGCAATCCTGGGAATGGAGTAGCGCCCTCCCCTACACCTTGGTGTAGTAGCTATCGAAAAGGGAGCCTTCGGGTCACCCTCGACTATGGTCGCCAACTTTACTTTACTACTTAATGGAGCCGTATTGGCTGAGTGCCATGAAAACTTTTTTTTAGTCTTTTCCCAAAGTCGCAGTTTAGTTTTAATCTGGTCGAACACTTCTATCCTTTTTAATTCCATAATCTGTTCGCCTTGTCATTGCCCATTTGTGTGAACGAGGACAGGTAGAGAAAGAATAAAATCGAGATATCACAATTCTTTTACTTGGCTACAAAATATTCTACTTGTATCAGTATCGATCCCGAAAGAACATTATGTCTTACCCTAATACAGTTATATTTAAACAATATAAGGTAATCAGCGTGTGCTTAACAACCAATAATGAGTCGTTGATTTTATTGATATTTAGACATAGATTGGCCCCATTTCTAAAAAGTGTTTAAATGACATAACAGTTATAGATTACTTAATTAAAACAGAATGAATTACTTTTTGCTTTGTAAAGTAAAAATAAAAGTGACTTTCTTCTATCACTTAAGAGTTATTGTGAACATTGCTCTTTTCGTTGATTTTGTGTTGTTCTGAGTTTTGTTTTCTCGCGATTTCAATATGAACTTTTAAAACCCAAGTGGCCGGTATTTATACCACTACCTAAAACTATTATAAAAATATATACGAAGGTGGCTTGAACATCGGCCAAAGAATCCTCATTTCCACATCGCTATTGCCTGTAAAAGATATTTTTCAAACCAGAACCCAGAGTAAAAGAGCTCAAAAGTGTTGGGGAAGAGATTCAGAATTCAAAGGGCTAATTTTCATATTTGATGGTTATTCAACAAATCTGGCATTATCATTTTACTCCTTCAGAGTTTTTCACATCAGTGTTAGCTGATGGTCTTTCACTGGGGTTTGAGTGACGGCAAGTCTCCTCAAGTCTCCTCAAGTCTCCAGGACTCTTCTCGGTATTCTGGCCGATCTCAATAATACAGTAGTTTGGATGGTCTCCACTCCTCCCGTTATTTCCAGTCCTTGTACCAATCCTGTGGTGACTGTACCAAAAGCACTAATTACAATTGATATCACCGTCATTTTCATGTTCCACAGATTTTTTCAATTCCCTAGCAAGGTCCAGGTATTTATCGTTCTTTTCGCTTTCTTTCAATTTTACTCTGTGGTCCGCTGGGACTTCAAAGTTCACAATTCTTTTGTTGTTGTTGTTGTTGTTGATTATTACAAGGTCTGGTCTTCTGGCCGAGATTAGGTGATCCGGTTTTATCTCAAATTTCCAAAGAAGTTTGTGTTTCATTATCCAGGATAGATTCTGCGTTGTGCATATGCCATTTGTTCGTATGGTCAAATTTAAACTTCATGCACAATTCCCAGTTGATCACCTTGACCAACCAGTCCTATATAGTCTCATACTCTTTCTGTGCTAATTTGTTGCATTCGCTTATTATGTGATTGATCTTTTCGTCTCTTTCACCACATAATCTACATCTGCTCGTGTTTTGATATGGTTGGTCCTTATGGCGTTGTTTTGTGCTGCTATTAGAAGAGATTCAGTTTCCCTTTTAAGGTTTCCCTTTCTTAGCCACATCCACATTTTCTCGTGTGATATGTTACTTGGTAGTCGCCTAAAACGTCCATAGAGTTGTTTTTCTTCCCCTTTTTGTTTTCTGGTTATTTTTGTTCTGTTGTTCCTCGTGTTGTCAGAATTGTTTCTGGTGGCTGTTGTAGTCTTTCTCTATGCTTTTCGACGTAGTCTTGGAGCCGTTGTTTCGATGTGTCAACGCTGTCTTCATTGCGGGCAAATCCTCTTCCTCCTTCTTTTCTTGACATGTAGTCTGTCAACGTCATCTCTGGAGTGTAAGGCCTTATGTATGGTCATTTGTTTAAGTTCTCCACTGGTCCACTTCAAATATTATTATTATTATTGTTGTTGTTGTTGTTGTTGTTAATTTCCTCCCTGCGATTTGTTCTTACTAGTTTTAACTGATGGCTTTTCACGGAAGTCTGAGTAACAAGTTTCCTTGGGTCACCAGTACTCTTCTTAGCATTCCAGCTGATCTTAACAGTGCTGCGGTCTGGTTGGCCTCGATTCTTCCTCTGATCTCCAATTCCCCAGTCACTTTCCAGGCCTTCACGGACAGTTCCAATTGCACAAACTATAATTGGTATCAACATTATCTTTATGTTGCACAGTTTTTCCTGTTTTCTGGCAAGATCTAACTATTTTATCAATCTCATTATTTTCCTTTTTTTTCTCTGTGGTCGGTTAAAACAGCAAAATTCATTAGTTGCTAAGTTCTTTTTTTTTCTGTTAATAAAAGTCAATGAGTGAAAGGTCGGGTGGGTATGAAGAACGATGCCTTTGTGCAATTTGGTGTTTCCCCAAATTCATTTTATTCAAAAGATAGATATTGACTTCCTTTTCTTTTTCAAACTAGAACTCATCTAGACCTGTCCAGTCGGCTGGGGCTATAGAATACACCAATTGCATCTCTGAAGAGGGATAAGAGCCCCGGCCCAACGAGTGTCCTGGATATGACACTTAAGAATCTCATGGTGAGGTTCCAGTATTGCTTTGGGGAATGCGAGTTTCTCCTTCATTGCCACCGCTCCAAGGTCCACTCTGACCCGGAGTAGTAGCACCTGATAGGGGCCTATCTATGAGTCAAATAGAAAAAACTGCGTACTTATGCTAAAATGAATTGCTTGAAATAGAACTGCTTTTGGCATTGAAACTGTACTTACGCTAGACTGAATTGTTCGAAGTAGAACTGTTTTAACACTTAACTGGGAGTAAACAAAAGCTATACTTATACCAAACTAAATTGTTTGAATTAAAACTGTTTGACTAAACTGAATAGCTTGAAATAGAAATGTTTTGACAATTAAACTGTGTATTTATGCTAAACTGAATTGTTAGAAATAGAACAGTTTATTTGTATAAAAATGGATTTGGTATTAAATAACCTAGAAAGGTTAATATGCTATAAAAGCAAAACAAACAAACAAACAAAAACTCGTTTAGACTTCGTATAGACGTCTACAGAGAATTCTTGACGTTTAGGCCGGAGTCTAGACGTCTATATTTTATTACGGCATTGGCTAAGATGTTTGGGAAGTTTCTGTGGCATAATGGTGAAAGTGCTGGACAGCAACCTTAAAGGAAGCGCGTTCGAACTTCCATCGTGCTATTACGTTCAGATTTGGGTAAGTACTTTTCGGAAAGGTGTGAACTCAGCAGCAGGTTAAATTGTGTCACTACTGTTATTCTATAAGGATGGCTTTGGCATTAAATAACATAAGATGGTTGATATGCCATAGATCAAAGAAACCAAACCAATATAAGTTTTTCAGCTATGCACACGTCTTTATCTAAATTTTTAAAATTTAAAGCTTTATTCTTAATACTTTTTGATTAAATCTCGTATTTGATTTTTTCACAACTCTCCACTCAACAAAGCTTGGGTTTGGGTTTCGGCTCGGCTCGGCTCGGTTGAGTTAGGCTGAGCTCAACTGAGCTGATCCTTCAAACAGATAACGAATGAAACTCTTGTTTCCAAACTTGGCGAGTTTCATGATGGTGTGAATAAAACGTAAGAAATGAAATTAACTTGAATTTGTATCAATCATTTAAGATAAAGTTCCTTTTGGAAGGAAAATTGAACCTCAAGACATTCTTTTCCATGTCTTACTGCAAAGAGTCTTCATGAAAACGTACGAGAGGAGGCTCAGCTTAATACCACCGAATTGGACAAATTGATTTTGGGTTTTGGAGAAGAGAGAAATAATTCTGCTTCTTCCTAATTATTCAGAGTGCCAACCCATTTTTTTGCCAGGAAAAAAAAGTTTGGTATCATGAGCGGCGGCGGCATAGAAGAGATAAAGAAAATTTAGTGATTAAATAAAAAGTAATAAACAACCTTTTGTCTAATTCCAATAGTATGGATAAATGGGTAGGCGTATATATCTATCTTTGGGTACCACAAGCGTAATGCTAAAAGCATGAAACTTTTAATAGTAAAATCAGAAGTTTATAAACCTAATAATGATCATTATTTTTCTTCTCCTTGCGAGTTTTTCAAACCAACATTGGTTGGAGGCCTCTCACTGGAGTCGGAGTGACAGCAAGTCTGCTCAAATCTCCAAGACTCCATCGCACCAATTACAATTGGCATCACTGTCACCCCCATTTTTTATTATTACTTGTGAATGTTTTACATCCGCTCTAACAGGATTTTTTTGTGACTGCAAGTGTCCGCCAACTCTCCAGGAATCTTCAAAGTAACCAAGTTGATTTTAGTAGTTATGTGATCTACATTGTCTCTTCTTATCTCCAGTTCACTCAGTCTCTTTTCCATGTTCTTAATGACTGATACAAGGGCTCCTACTATAATTGGTATCACCGTCACCTTCAGGATCTACAGCTTTTTTTCAGCTCTCTCCCAAGTCATGTTATTTGTCGAATTTTTCGCTTTTTATATTTCCTCTTATGATCTGCTGCAACGGCGAAACCCACTAGATAACAACTTCCTCTTGATTAACACTCGTTCTGGTCTTCTGGAAAGGGATTAGGTGATCTGTTCGTATCTCAAATGGATTAGGGGATCTGTTCGTATCTCAAATAGATCAAGGGGTCTGTTCGTATATCAAATGGATTAGGTGACCAGTTCGTATCTCAAAGTCCCAAAGAATTATATGCGTTTCATTTTCTTGGTCAGATTCTGTGTTATGCATATATTATTTGGTTGTATGGTCGAATTTCAGTTTCTTGCATAATTCCCAGTAGATCACCTTTCCCACCCAGTCGTACTTATTCTAGTATTCCTTTTGTATCAGTTTACTGCATTCGCTTATTATGTGATTAACTGTTTCGTCTCTATCTCACAATAATCTACACTAGCTATTCTGTTACGTATTATCAACTTTTGTTTTGACATATTTAGTCCTTATGGTATCGTGTGTTTTGCTATTAATAGTGATTCAGTTTCTCTCTTCTTAATTCTCCTTAGCACAATTTCTTTAGTTTCTCGCTTGAAGTATCCATATTGTTGTTTTTCTCCCCATTTTTGTTTTCAAAAGTTTACTTGTTGTTTTCCTATTTGTCCTTAAATTACTTCTGTTATTTTTGTAACTTTCTTCTGAAATCAATCTCTCTTTGCTTTTGTTTATATATTCTTTGAGCATCTTAATTGATGCATTCACAGCAGATCTTCTTGTCTGGATTAGTGGATCCGTTTTTATCTCAGAATTCCAGAGAATTTTGTCAGTAATATTTTTCATGACATATTCTGGTCTGTGTATATATCATAGAAATATTTATTTTACTCAACGAATTCTTATTTTCAACATAATCTCTATCTTTATCAACGCACCTGACATTACTCCATTAATCACATAGTTCACACATTAAACAGTGAAAATTAAGACTGAAATTTAACTAACATAACTTACGGACGAGAGAGTTATCAATTCACTTTCGCACACACACACACACACATATATATATATATATATATACCTTGTTAGGAGGGAGTAATTTTCTGTAACTTTTAAAACAAGGAGGGTTTCCATTCTTAGAAGTGTAGCGTGATATGATCTCTCTCCTGACTTTTCCTACTTGACCTCGTACTGTACTTAGCAAATATCGTTGCATAAAGTAAAGATATTCCTTAAGTCGCAAATTATATATATATATATATATATATATATATATATATATATATATATACATCTCCTACTCCCTCGATAGTGTTAATTGCTTTAGACCAAAGACGCCCACTTTTAGTGGATAATGCCGACGAGGGCTGAACAGTGTTTGCCAATGTTCATCCACCAGTATCCCTACGTTACATCGACCGTGTACTGCATCTTGTGCTACATCTTGTGCTACATCTTGCAACTGCAATGAAAGTCGGTAAATCCTTCCGTTATATTGATAATCATAGTGACATTAGTTTGAAAGAGAAAAGGAGACCAAGAAAATGTTTGTTTGTTGTTTTTTTTTTCTTATACTCTGTAAATTCCCGCAAACAAAAAAAAACCGATCTCGTACCCTCACAGTAATCACAAACTTGAGAAAAACGGAAAATAGCTATAGTTGCAGGTCACGTGTCATTTCTTTGAAGGTTTCAATGAAACTCGGAATTAGACGTCAGCGTTTAATTCTTATCTATTTACTTGCTTATTTATTTTAATGGCATATAACCTTGACTCGGGTAATTTATTCCTAAAGGTTAGGAAAATGCGTATATTATACGTTTATATTTACTTTGTTTTGAATAGTTTCTTAAGAGTTGTGTTTTCTGTTCTTTACGCACAGTTATATGATATCATGTATTCCAATTAAATACAAATAATTTTCTAACATAGATAGGACCATAATAGATACTACCAATCCAGTTCAGAGCGAATTTAGGAGTAATGGCAATGAAAAGGTAATCCATACCCTCAAGAGCTTTAGAACTAGAGCCTCCCTACCAGATGCAATTCAGTGTCATATTCAGGTCACCGCCTTTTTGAAGATGGGGGGGTCTTACCTCTCTCCAGGGCACACATTTGGTGAATTCTGAGCCCTACCGACATTTGTGTTTTTATCGAGGTTGATTAGCTTCGTGGTCGCTTTTCTGCTAGACTGCTCCTTTATGACATTTTTAAACTAAAGTATCTGATCTATCAACGCCCATTTTTTCTCCAAGTAACATTAGACTGGTAGCATTGGATTACATCGTTCCGGTGGAGCGATGAATCCTTAACCTGATTTACATTCATCTATTATACCATTTTAAAATATAAAGAATGAGTTACTCCTAAAATTCATTCTAAGATCGTCAGTATTTGATTAAAAACTATATATACGATTGATATTTCTTTTCTTTTTTATTTATCTTCTTGTATGATAATCCGCATAATTTTCAGGGAATTGGGCTCACGAATATTCACCTCTAAGTTGCTGAGTGTTTAACCCCTTACCTACCCAAAAGTGCGAGTATCAAATGAACTCCCCACCCTCCTACAACGAGGCATTCAGACTAAAAACCGTACTCTGCATCGTTTTATTTGTTTACTTATTGTATTAATGCCAGAACATTAGGAACATAATGCTTCAGATTATTAACAATATGATGATAGTTTCATTGCAACAGGAACCTCAGACCTTGTTGCTACAGATCTTTTCCTGAAAGCGGGTATTCTTGAGATCAGAAAATAGGTTAATGAATAAGATATAATTGTCTTCCTCCAACAAATCTTTCTCGCCAAAGGAATCTGAAGTTGGCTTGCTAATCATCGTTCAATGTCTGATGACCTAAGCATAAATCATTTTGGCATAAATCATTTTACCTCGCTAATAGGGCACCCAATGAGGATCGAACTCACTACACCAACATCCCAGTCGGCTGGGGCTGTAGAATACACTGAGTGCATATTTGTAGAGGAGTAAGACCCATCCCCAATGAGTGTCCTGGATATGACACGAAACAATCTCATGGTGAGACTCAATTAATGCTGGAGCTTTGGGGAATGTGATGTACTCCTTCATTGCCATCACTCCCAGGTCCACTTTGGCCCGGAGTAGTAGCACCTGATAGAGTCCTATCTATGGGTCAAATAGAATTGTTTGACATTTAAACTGTGTCCAAACAAATGACTTATGCTAAATTGAATCATTTGAAATAGAACGGTTTGATCATATAGCTGTATGTAAACAAATGACTGATGTTAGTGATACATAGCAATACTTGGAACCATTTAACTATGTGCAAACAAATGAGTAATGTTATTAGTATTAAATAGCAATGCTTGTTACTATATCATTGTCTGTGGTAAACAGAATTATTCGTGTTAGATAGAAATATTTGAAATCATTTGAGTGTTTGTAAAAAAAGGCTTAGGCTCTTTTTAGAATGTGTTAACAAATCATATATTTAATACATACGTATTAAAAGGGTTTGGGATAAGATAACCCACAATGGTTGATATGCCATAAAACCCAACCAAACCAATCACTACACCGACCATGGTTAATGAAACTAAATAATTACGACAGGTGATCGTAACAGGTAACTTGTACAATCAAATATTTCAGAGTGAAAGAAATAGAACGATCAATTAACAGATATGTTCGTAGTAAAACAGATACTGAGGAGAAGAATTTGTATATTTTCCAGTTGGTCTTTCCTTTGCTCATGCAGGCAGTTACATGTGATAACTTGAAACTCTTCGACTGATGCAATTTAATAAGAAGATTAACTCGAAAAATAAACACCTGATTAAAGTTTGCTATGTTTATTTTCATGTTGTTGCTTTTTTAAGGCAGAATCAGTGTTCCTAAAATCAGGTATAATCAGCTTTTCTCAGATCAAGCGGAATCAGTCTTCTTGTAAATGAATAGGATCTGCAGGTTCGTTATCATTTAAATACGGTGAATCAAAGATTTCATTTTTAAAAAAGCAATGAAATGTGTCCACTTTTTTTTTAGAATAAAGTCCTAGAATAAGGCAAATCTTAAATCACAAAATCTTTCTAATAAAATAAGATTTAATTGTCGGATTAAAATCTTTTCTTCTCTTTAAAAAAAAGTGATTAAAACGTCTACTATGACGTAACCAGCTTATTCTCTTGTCGGTGGGGCTTGACAGCATCCTCTGCAGTATCCCCACCACCAAAAAAATAGGGGTATCCTAGGTATGACATAAAACTGCATCTGATTGTGAGACATTGATTCTCGAGCTCTGGAGAATATGCCATTACTTCCAGGTACACTCTGAACTTGGTAGTACCTGTTAGGATCCAATCTATGTGTCAAATAGATTTGTTTAAAAAATTTTAATGTTGGATAAGAATAGTTAAAACAATTATACTTGTGTGCAAACAAATGATTATTATTAAATAGAATTATTAATATTAGGAAAACTTGAAACTGAAGGATTATTATTAGTTAGTTAAAATCATATAATTGTTGGCAAATTGTTGGAATTAGATAAGAATACTTGAAACCATGTAACTGTGTGTAAACAAATGATTATGATCAAAAAAGAATATTTACTTTAAATCATACAATTGTGTATATATAATTAGCGTTAGACAGGAAACCCAGTCAGCACAGCTTAGCATATGCTTACCGTATCCGTAGCAAAAGAGTATTGTTTCTCAAAACAATGAGCGTATCTGGCCTGATACTAAACTGTATTTGATGGTGAGACTCCAGTTTTTGAGCCCTGAAGAGTAAACTGGGTTAATAGTATTTGTTAATGTCCCATCTATGGGTCAAATAGATCTGTTTAAAAATTATTAGTAAAAGATAAGAATACGTGGGACCATACAATTTTGTACAAACAAATGATTATTTTAAAATCCTTAATGTTAGGATTACTCGGAACCATTTAACTTTTTGCAAATTATTTGTATTAAGAATAGTTCCTTGAAGATATAATTGTTTACTAAAGATTATCATTAGCTTCTTGAAACCATATAATTGCTTGCAAATTATTGGTGTTAGAAATATTTGAAAGCGTATAACTGTGTACTAACAAATGATTATTATTAACCATAAATAACTTGAAACTATATAACGGTGTGTAAATTATTTGTATTAGATAAGAATACTTTATACCATATATTTATGTGTAAATTGTTTATATTCAGAATAGTTACTATAATTGTTTAATAAGGATTATCATTAGTAACTTAAAACAATATAACTATGAGCAAACAAATGATTATTATTCAATAGAAGTGGTTACTTGAAACCATATAACTTCGTAAAATATCAGTATTAGAAAGGAGTACTTGAAGCTATACAAATGTACAGAAATTATTTGTATTAGATAAGAATACTTGATACCATCTGACCATGTACAAAAACACTTTTAAAAAATACAAAAAGAATGCGAATCTAAACCTTTAGGCATAAAATAACTCTAGACGGATTGAGATGCCATTAAAATCAATCAATCATGATAGGCAGATATTCTATACAATGCATATGCAATGTAAGGTAATATCGCTCACAATCCAATGCTTTTTTCTCTTGTTATATATTAAACTTAGCTTAGTAAAACACAAGTGTTAGGCATCTAGTGAGGCTCTAACTTACTATAATAATAATGGCCTGCTATACAAAATTACTTACCATTACTTTATGTCAATGAATTCCAATCAACTGTACAGCTCATAAGATGCGTTTAGCGTAACGGTTATCGTCGTTTGGTTTGGTGTGATTTGGTTTCTGTTTGGTTTTATAGCATATCAATCATTGTAGGTTAGTTAACGCCAAATCCTATATACATATATATATATATATATATATATATATATATATATATATATATATATATATATATATATATGATTTGTAAACACATTTTATCGATAACATTTTTAAACGCGCCGAAGCTCATTCGTTTGCACATAGTTAAATGGTTTCAATTATTGCAATGTATCACTAACAGTGATCATCGGTCATTTGTTTACATACAGCTAAATGATCAAACCGTTCTATTTCAAACAATTCATTTTAGCATAAGATTAGTTTGCACTCAGTCTAAATGTCAAACAGTTCTATTTGACCCATAGATAGGTCCCTATCAGGTGCTACTACACCGAGCCAGAGCGGACCTGGGGGTAATGTTAGTGAAGGAGTACTTAACATTCCCCAAAGCTCCAGCATTAATTGAGCCTCACCATGAGATTGTTTCATGTCATATCCAGGACACTCATTGGGAGAGGAGACTTACCCCTCAGTAGAGATGCAGCCAGTGTATTCTTTAGCCCTAGTCGACAGGGCGGGTCATCGTTGTAGAAAATCAGTGACCCGTGTTCAAATCCTCAACGAGAATGTTTGCATTTCACTTCGTTGGTTAATCAACCAATCTCAAAGAAGGAAAACTCTGAATTCAAACTACCATTACTCTGCTTGAAAACTGACCTTGTGTCACCCATAGCGGAAAGTTTGGATAAATGCACAGAATGACACGAACCGAAAAAATTAAACAAATAAACAAAATAACTGAAAAGAAAATTTTACCCATCAATTACTTCATGGTAAGGTGTTCTCATGGCGTAGTGGCTTACGTACTGGACTGTGGCTTCGAAGGAAACGTGTTCGAACTCCAATTGTACCGTTACGTTCTCGTTCTGACTAATACCTTCGGGAAAAGTGCGAACCCTCTCATCCCTCTCCCGACTATGGGTTAAATATTATTAATGGCTTTGGCATTAAATAACCCACGAAGATAGATATGCCATAAAACAAAAAACCAAACCAACATTCACTGTTGGAGAGCACGACTTTTACTTTAATATATGAAAATTTTAGAATTTAAATAATAAAAAATCTTGTGTAAATTAATGTTGATGTTTAGTGTCTCTCAGTGCATTAAAACATCTTCAATTGCGTCAATATGATAACGAGTCGTGGAAACGTGATATATGTAAAGTTAGCGAACTTAGTCGGGGGTGAACCGTTGGCTCCCTTTTCAATAGCTACTACATAGAGGTGTAGAGGAGGGATCTACTCCATTCCCTGGATTGCCCCTCGTTACCCTTGATCCTTACCTTATAATGCTGAGTATTAAGCAAGGCGGCATCAAGTATCATTTTTGAGTCTTTGGTATGACTCGACTAGGGATTGAACGCCGGTCTCCTGGACCATTGGCAAACACTCTACTCATTTGGCCAATGGCCCGGTCTACTTTTTAATTATAAGTTGGCAACCGTAGTCGAGGGGGACCCAAAGGCTCCCTTTTCAATAGCTACTACACCGAGGTGTAGAGGAGGGTGCTACTCCTTTCCCTGGTACTTTAGTTAAATTTTATTCGTTACAATTCGAGTACTACCTTGAGTATTCAATCAAAAGTAAAAAAGCATGGTAGAGAGTGGTTGGTTTTGACTTCGCTTTCTTTGTTTAATGGCATATCAACTTTCGTGGATTATTCAATCCCAAAGCCGTCCTAACAGGACATTAGTGGTACTACTTAACCGATTGATCGAGAGATAAGAGGGTTCATATATTTTTCAAAGACATTAGTCTAAAAGTGAACGAAATAGCATGATTGGAATTCGAATTTGTTTACTTCAAGGCTGCAATTCAGCAGGTTGGCCACTAAGCCACGGTGATTCCTCCCGCCCTGGAGAGTGGTTGGTTGAGACAGGTGTGGCAATAAAGTTATCAAACAATGAGCTGGTGTGCTAAAAATAACTCCACAAGGCCCTTTCTCTGCTGACTGTGTGTGGGTATGGGGTGAGTAAATATCACCTAGTATCTAACACCAAACCCAGAATATGAAGCTAAGTAGGTAATTATAATGGCATTGATATAGATTTCAATGTGTATATATATATATATATATATATATATATATAATGGACTCTCTCACTGATCTCAAACGTATGTGTCACATCTTGTCCGTGACAGAGGGGCTGGGTAAATACATACAGCGCATGATCACAAACACAGAACTCACAGAGAGGTGAGAATTCCTTACACCACCCTATCGGCAGAGCTTTTAATATACTGACTGCGTCCCTGCAGAGAGGTTTAAAAAAACGGTATCCAGGTCATGACAATAAACAGCATCTGATGGCGAGGCTCCTGCTCCAGAGATCTAGGGAGTATGGAAAACTCCTTCATTCCCATTACTCCCTGAACTATTTTGACTCAGATTTGTTGTGCCTGTTTGGCTTGCATCAATCGGACAAATAGTTCTGTTTAAAAATTATTTGTATTCGATAGGTTCGTGTGCAAAAAAAAAAAACTCTTAAGAAACTACGCAAAAAAAGGAATATGAACGTATAATAAACGCGATTCCCTAATCTATAGGCAAAAACTAATCCTAAACGGGTTGGCATGCCATCAAAAACATTTAATCAAGCAATCGATTCATTACAGTCGTAAGAGTTTGCAATGATAGTTTTCTAACCGTTGATCCTATTTACCAACCCCTCCGCTCGGGCAGGATATGACACAAGGTCAATTTTTAAGCGGAGTTTATCAGGTTTGAAATCAGAGTTTTCCTTCTCCTAGACTAGTTGCCTCACCAAGGCTGAAGAACCTAGTCTGCCCTACTATTCACCCATGGCTGGAGGGAGAATAATTGGATTCATACCTTTCCCAAGGGTATTAGTGTTATGTGAAGTGCAATTAGTCTCGTCCAGGATTTGAACTCGTGTCGCCGTGTCCATTTCCTACGACGATAACCATTACACCACGGACACCTTCTAACCGTTGATACACGGTGAAGAAAGCACCCTTCTTTATTTCCTTACTATTTTTCCCGAATCGCCGCACAGTTTACCGGCCCAACGCTGCAAGTAGTTCATCGTGTCACAGGATCTCAGTTAAGATCTCAGTTAAAATCAATGAATTAGAAAAATTCAAGTAAACCCTACTTAAGATTAAGGAAATTATTCTTCGAGCTACTTAAAGAACTATTTCTTCAGGCGCACGATGCGTGCGAAATATTCAGATAGCTAATCTTTCCACGAACCTTTGATACATTTTTTTGAAAATACCGTATTTTGGGGGTACTTTAACGGCGTAGTATTATTAGAAAAGACCGACACTGCAGCTAAATTGTCTACGATGACTAAATAAGCAAAAGAGAACGAAGCGAAAGAAGAAAAAAAAAATGTACGTTTTTACTTGTGGAGTTCTCTAGTCTTTGGAGGCTAAAAATAACAGGGTTAACTTCTCCATAGTCACACACTCGGAGGTACGGACGGGGGAGTGTAGAAAGATGTTTTTCACTTTATTTCTAAGTAAATTTCATAGTGTTTCTCTCCTGGCCAACTTTTAATGTCAAGCGAGCGAGTAAGAAAGTAAAACTACGCTACTACTTTTTTTTTTCTGTGTTTTCTTTAGTGTTCTCGCCGCAAGCAGTAATTAAAAGCAAAAGCATTTACTAGTAACATTCATAATTATCATCGTCATCATCATCATCATTACTATTAGTTTGTGCTTCTAAGTCAATACGTTCTCTACTATTTTCTTTCGTCGTTCAATAATAATAATAATAATAATAATAATAATAAGAAGAAGAAGAAGAAGAAGAAGAAGAACAACAACAACAACAACAACAACAACAACAACGACAACAACAACAACAACAACATCCTCCTCCTCCTCATCATCATCATCATCATCATCATCAACAACAACAACAAGAGTCATTATTTTCTTGGTTTTCTTCTTTGCTTTCTGTTCACTATATTCACCTTTATTTGTTTTTTCTCCTTCACATTCATCTTCTTCATTTTTCTTTAACCTCATCTTCTTCTTCTTCTCTGAAAATGATCTATACCTATCATTCTCCTTATCATTCTTATCCTATTTCTTCTTCTTCTTCTTCTTCTTCTTCTTCTTCTTCTTCTTCTTCCTTTTCTTTTTACTTATTTTTTTCTTTTTCTTTTTCGTTTTTTTTTTCTCTAAAAAGTATCTACTTCTCTTTTTTGCCTTTTTCTCTTCATTCTCTTCATCATCATTCTTATCTTCCTTCACCTACTGTGTTTTTTGTGTTTTTTAGCTTTTTACTTTGTCTCTAAAAAGGATTTACTCCCCTTTTTTGCCAACAAGTCTTCCTTCTCATCATTCTCATCCTTCTCCTCCTCCTCCTCCTCCTCCTTCTCCCTTCTTTTCTTCTCCTCCTCCTATTACTCTTTTGTTAAGGTGGTGCAAAAATAAGACAATCTGATAACTTTAAACGAATAAATCATCAGACAAGGAATTAATCACCCTCCTAAAAATTCAAAAAAAATCCTCCACTACCGTCATCCCACTAAACAATAAAGCCAAACATTCAGATCAGCAGTAATAACATTAAAAATGGTTATAAGAAAGAAAGAAAGAAAGAAAGAAAGAAAGAAAGAAGCGTATTTAAAAGCTGATAGCAATAATAAAATAACAATATCGTTATGGCAACCTTAAATGTGAATGCCTGCAGCTACCGAGCGAAATGGTTTAAAGAACTTTGAAAGAATAATATTAACTGCAGTATTTTATTAACAATATTAACAACAATAACAACAATAATATCTACAGGCTTAATGATAATGATGATGATGGTTAAGATAAGCAATAAAATAATGATACTTATATAAAATCATACTGAAATAAGTATTCTGTGTTCTAAAATGATGTTTACAATCAGTGTATAATATCAGATATAACAGGAAGTTTAGAAACGTAGAAATTTATTAAATCACTCTAAAATAAAGTTAGAGTTATTCAGTTATTAATAGAAGAGGAATTCTTGGACTTACTATAAGAGATAAATAGAGATTAACATAGATCAAAGAGTAGAGCAAGGAATTGGTAAACAGCAAGAAGGTTGCTTGTGTTTTAATGCCATAAAAAAACCTTGTAGGTTATTTAACGCCAAATCCTGTTTATACATATATATTGAATACATGTGATTTGTAAACGAATAGTTTGTAGGTAACAATTTTTTACACGGGCCAGGGCTCATTTGCTTGCACACAGATAAATGGTTTCAAGTACGGCAATCTAACAGTTACTTGGCGTAACGGTTATAGGCGTTGGTTCCCTAAGCGTCTAAGGAGACAATCATCTGGAGATTGAAGATTCAATCCTGACTATAGGCGAGTAAAATACAGGAATACTTAACAATTGTACCCGGTTACGCCTATCGGAATTAGAACAGGCGACCCCCTTTAATTCAATAAAGGACGTTGTTCAAAGTTCCGTGAAGATTCCCGAGTTCGACAAACACCTGAAGAAGGCCAGAGGACATATCGGCCGAAACGTTGTGGAAATAACAATAAAGACGAAGACAATAGTCTGAAAACCCTTAATGATAAAAAAAAATAACAGTTATAGTTCTCAAATTTTCTTTTTTCTTTTTTTTTAAATAGAAGTGTTATATTGTGAATTGAATTACTAATAGTTCTCCTTGCACACAGTTAAATGGTTTCAAGTTTTGCTTACACTAATAGTTCCACTTGCTACAGCTAAATGGCTTCCAGTATAGCTAGTGATTAAACAGTTCTATTTGACTTTTATTTGGGACCCTTGCAAGTACTATCACTCCGGGTAGAGTGGACTTGGAGTAATGAAGAGCTACTCCACATTCCCTAAAGCTCCAGGACTAGAGCTTCACCGTCAGATGCAGTTTAATGTCATATCCTGGACACTTTGGGGGTATGGGGGGTTACTCCTCTGTAGAGATGCAGTTGATGTATTCTACAGTTCCAGTCGACAGAGCCGACAGCCAGAAGGGGAGTGAGCAGAAGACATAACAATAAGATAAGTTAACATATTTTTCAGAAGATTAATCGAAAGGTGCCTCATAAATAACAAGCGTAGTAGAAAAATACCTGACAGAAGATGGAAAAATTAGATAGAAATTGTGAAAGGCCTTTCTCCATCAGTTAACACAAAATGACTGCTGTTTCTTTCTACCGGTGATGATGATGATGATGATGATGATGTTTTTACGAGTTAAGTTGAGAATATTAAACATATTTTTGGCTTATAATTTGCCCTGATTATCTAGGCTCCAGAAAAAAACTCAGTTTAAACTTGCAAGCCATTAGCTTTCTGAAAAGATTCAAGTATTTGTGTATCTTTTCGTTTTCTTTCATTTTTATTCTACGGTCCACTGGAATGACAGAATTGACAAGATGACAAGTTCAATTCTTGTTAATTAGGTTTGCTCTTCTGGCCGGGATTGAGTGATCCGTCAATGAATTTGAAAGTTCACACCATTTATCTATAATGGTTGTTGCTTGATATGGAGTGGCTGATTGAATAAAGGATCCGATTTGAAACTTCCGAATTACCAAACACGACAGACACCTGATGAAGGTCGGAGAGTAAAACGATTGAAATGTTATGACTGTGATAACAACAAGAATTGGGACACCATTTCGAGTACATCACTGAATGATAATGATTTATTGTCTCAAAGATTCAGACTAAGCTGAGCTTTGTCTGGCACAAGGATGGAGGAATAGAGCACCCAGTGAGAATAGATTCTAGGTTAACAGATTTTGCTCTACGTCAGATAACCTAAACAAAAGTAATTTTGCCACAGAGCCTCTGTAGTTGGGTACCCAATGAAGATCGAACTCACTACACCAGCCATGGTTTATGAAACTAACTAGTTACGAACCTAAACTGTAGAATCAAGTTTGTCATTCATTAATGTATTCGTTTATTTAATGTTTGATGTTTCTTTTACGGAAAAATGGGAATTAAAATATTAATAATTTTACTGGTTTGTTTGTTTTGTTTTTGTTTTTGTTATTGTTTTTTGTTCTTTTTGGTGGGGTCTTTCTTTTGTGCGTTTGTGTTCTTATAATTTCCCATTTTGCCATATTTAAAAAAAAATCTACTTTATTTTATGAAAATATTTTCTATGTTTCCAGGCAACGGCACAATCGATTTCGAAGAATTCCTGCAGATGATGGCGCGAAAAATGAAGGATACGGACAGCGAAGAAGAACTGAGGGAGGCGTTCCGGGTGTTTGATAAAGATGGCAATGGCTTCATCAGTGCGGCCGAACTGCGTCACGTGATGACCAACCTCGGGGAGAAATTAACGGACGAGGAGGTAGATGAGATGATCAGGGAAGCAGATCTGGACGGTGATGGAATGGTCAATTATGAAGGTGAGGAATGCGTTCGAAACCACCTAGTTGTATATATATATATATATATATATATATATATATATATATATATATGAACAAAAGTGATACGGCAAATAGGAATATTTCTTTTGTGTTATGGATTTTTTGATTGTCCTCAATTAGTTTCGACGTTCGGTCATTGTCAGAAAAAAATGGATTTTTTTAACTTTTTTATATCTTTAGGAAATTTATGAAATAACTTTTAAAATGAGCTGATATGCTATTAGAGAAACGATGAAACTGAACTGATGACGTAGCAAAGCCATTCATTGAATGAAAATTATTTTCTTGTATTCAAGTGTATTTAACTGACCTTGATATGATCTCTGTTATTGTAGACACAAGGTACTGAACTCTCCATTTGGAAAATACTTGTTAAGCATAGGAGTGGGGTGTTTCAAATATGGTCAGGCATTTGTTTATTTAGGTGTTTATGTGTCAACCCAAACCTGTCCATATTATTTCAAAGTGGTGTGTTGAGGATCGTTTCATTTGATGTTTAAGTCATTTGGGGTCAGTGTTTAGATACGCTTTATCTATGTAACTTTGTGTGTTTTTATCTATTGTTAAGATATCGTGAAGATTTATTTTAGGTTATCCGGATCAACATTTTCACTATTCTTTATCATGACGTTTCGATCAATTGATCTATCTTCAGGGAATATAATAGTACTCTTTTTTTCACCACACTTTTAAAGTCTAAACCAACGGTACTTACGTTTCTCCCAGTTTTACGAATCAATTCATTCTACTTATTGGAGGATTTTCATTCGATTTTTACCTCCAAATATTAAGTGGATAATCAATCCGGGTAATGCACAAGATTCTTTTTTTCAGGTGTCTATTTTTATAGCACTGATAATTACTCGATAAACTTTTTACTCTCTTCACAGAAAGTCTCGTGTGATAGATATTTGTAAATGGATATTAGGCTTAGAATAATGGGACACCCAGTGGAAATCGAAATTTCTAGATGTTAAACAAATTAACTAAATACATTTTACTGTAATACCGGCTGCATTAGATTTGTGTATTTGTATGCAGTGAAAATATTATAGAATCATAACACTTCTACTAACATTTGATAGCTATTAGTTGATTAGTAAAAAAAAATGTATATTGCATTAAATGCCAGGACGTTCAATAGTTTTAACAAAATTTGGTATGCTAATGATTATCGGCAAAATTATTAATATGTCAAAAATGGTTTGTGTACTGAACAATGTTCCACAGTCGAATAGACCAGGTGAAATTGATAGTGATCAGTCGCTTCGTCCTAATGACATATCAAACTTCGAGGTTTATTTAATGCCAAAGCCATCCTTGTAGTAGTACTATTTAACCCATAGCTGTGGGGATAAGGTGGTTCATATTTGTCCCAAAAATATTATTCCGATAGTGAACGTAATAGCCCGACTGAAGTCTGAATTCGCTTACTACGATGTTGCAGTCCAGCATGTTATCCACTACACCTCTCTAATAGGGATAAAATGAAGGAAATAGAAGAGAATAATATTTGAAAAATAACCTAAAAATGTGAAGTATCACAGAGTTGGAAGTTTATCAGTTTATTCTCGTATTATAGACCAGTCAATTATTGATTTTACTACAAAGACAACTGTAATATAATTGCGGAGGGATTTCGTTTTGTATATCTTGCCTTTCGGTTTAGTTAAGCTGAGAACCTTTCGTCTCAGTGCATGGGTTAGTTAGGTGCAAACATGAGCGCAGGTGTTGACGTGCGCGCGGGGAGGATGCGTCATTCACAGATGTCAAAATAAACCCCAGATAGAAAATGCGACCAGGGGGTATGATGGACGTCATGCACCGGAAGCGTGGGCTGAGGATTTGGGGGATTTGAAAAAAAGTAGTGAGTTCAGTTCCTGCCTCCGAATGGGAAGGTTGACTTTCGGGGCCCGCCGAGGCCAGACCAGGAGTTTGCAAGTGGGGTGCCGCACGTGGTTTGGGGCAGATGTAAAAGCAGTCAGCATAGAAAGATTGTGTCTCTCTCTCCTCATATCGAATAACCTTTAACTCAAAGGTAATAAAGTTTCGTACCTGAACTAAGAAGTCGTAAAGTGTTTCGCGTGTTCATACATCCGTATATTATGGGTGTGTTACACGACAGCTTAAGAATCAATTTAGAAAATGCCAGGTGACAATAATAAAGAATATTTTTACAAAATGTTTCAAAAGATTTGATACTATTTGTGATATACTGTGTATTACAAAAAAATGGTATAATTTCATAATCTAATAACTTGACCAATTCTGATTCAAATGATCTCAAATTTAAACGGAATATGTGAAAACAGCTCAAAATTTCCGTATTATAATTTTCTGTTTTGGGGAAATGGAATGCCATTCACTAGAAAAGAAAATGCATTTAAACAATGAATATAAGATTTGTTGAGTTGTTTCTGCATATGTTGTTAAAATTTGAGATCATTGGATCAAGTTATGAGATTATAAAATAATATCAATTTTTTGAAACTCACAATCTTAATACCGATAATGAATGGACATTTGTCGCAGCATCTGCATAGAAAAACTCTATCAATTCTGCCATTGGAGTTTTAGGAATGCTTCTCAGAACTCGTGCCTTAAAATCACTGAATAGCATAGAGAAAATCCAACCAAGAATGACGTGTACTATATTTAATGGTAACCCCTGCACAACAATTCTTTCATGCTAGTGTCCCTCCAATATCAGTGATGAAATGGACATCGCCACCTTCTATAACATGCTGTCCTCCTTTGTCCAACACATCCCCAAACACAACGTTCTAATCATCGGTCGAGACATGGATGCTCAAATAGGCAAAAACGAAAAAAATAGATCATGCTCACACCACTCACTAAATAGAATTGACAAATATCTAGAAGCAGTTTGATATATTGTCACTCCTGTAATTAGCGCTACTTATTGTTATTCTTACCAGCCACATGAGCTTGCTCCCAAGGGACCCGGCCTCGGCTGGGCCACCTGGTATACGTACCTCACGGAGTATCCATATTTACCAACCCCTCCGCTCGGGTAGGATATGACACAAGGTCAATTTTTAAGCGGAGTTTAACAGGTTTGTGTCATGGGGACATATCCTACCATACCCCAAAGATGGACTCGTCCAACCTAAACATATTCTCCGAGCTTAGCTCGCTCGGAGGAGACAACTTCTCGTTCCTTACGAGACATTTGATAGACGGACTGCAAGCCGAGCATGGCTAGTACTTCCTTTGTATGACTTCTTTTTTTACTAATACAATAACGTTTACCTATCACCCGTTGTTTGAGTTGTTCTTCCACCGGTCTTATCTGAAGACCACAACAGTTTGAATTCAGAGTTTTCCTTCTCCTAGACTAGTTGCCTCACGAAGGCTAAAGAACCTAGTCTGTCCTACTATTTACCCATAGCTGAAGGGAGAATAGTTGGATTCATACCTTTCCCAAGGGTATTACTGCTATGTGAAATACTTCACGGAGTATCAATGACAAGTATAGATTCACATTGCACTAGACCTTCTGGTCTATTGAATATGACCAGCAAGGTTACCCTGGCATACGTGTCGGGAGATTTAGCAAAGATAAGTATATTTCCCATTGAACCAAGTCATCCAATGACCAGCATAGTCTAGAAGAACACGGGTTTCTGTTTGTGCCTGACCTTCCTCTCCTTTAAACCCCTTCTATAAAAAAAAGACCTCGTGTCAAATCCTGCCTGGTGGGAGATCACTGATAAATATAATACTTACAGAAATTCTGTGATCAATATTTTTTTTTTCGAGTTGACCAACATTATATATTTTTAGAATTCAGATAATCTATTCATTTTTCTTTAATTCTGTCCCAATTCGAAAAAAAATATCGTTTTTTATTTTTTATTTTTTCTTAGCGTAACTCAATAAGTATTCAAATTATGGTAAATTTTCGCATTGACTGAGGTCGACTAGTTGACTGAAAAGTTGTCTTTTAAAAAAATGAAAAGCTCTTAGGATGGAATCCTTAATATATTCTCTTTTTTTTTTTTAGTTAAAGGAAAAAAACTTTACCAAAATATTGACACACTAGTACAAATTCCACGGCACGTAAACATGTTTATACACGCCTTGTTACACACACACTCACACCGATACATAATCGCACACAAGCACGCACAAACCCAAGATGACAAATATGCCAATATCTCGTAATGGTGTATATATATATATATATGTATATATATATATATATATATATATATATATATATATATATATATTAGTACGAGATATTGGTATATATATATATATATATAGCAATAATTATCATCTTTGGATGGGGAAACTAATGTAATGAGAAACTGTGTTTTTGGCTATTAAGAAAGAGTTTCATTTTTTTATTTTATTTATTTGTCTTTTGCACAGGGAGACTTATTTAGCCATTTTACCAGCAGGCAAGATACGACTAAACATTCTATTTGCAGTTACTGCTGAACGAATGTGAATGTAGATTGGAAAGTTATCAAGTTAATCGATTTGAAGATTCTTTTAATATCATGTAATATGTGTAAGATACATTATATCTCATCTGCTGCAAATTACCTGATCATTCAATTATTTGTTAAACTAAACCAAGTTTGGCACATAACTACCACGAATAATAATAAAAACTGTGTGAAGATGGTGATCCTCTAGGAATCGTGACAGAAAATGAAATTGACAATACGAACAAATTGTACAGGCACAACCCAGAATCTGTCCTGGAGAATGAGATGCACAAACCTCTCTGGGGTGTTGATATACAAACAGATTACCTAATCTCGACCAGACAACCAGTCTAGTGATAAGCAACAAAAAAAGAGAACTTGCCAATAGTGGACTTTCCCATCCCAGCAAACCACAGAGTAAAATTAAAAGAAAATGAAAAGAAAGAATAAATATCTAGACCTTGCTAGAGAACTAAAAAAAACTATGGAACATGAAGGTAAAGGTGATACCAGTTATAATTGGTGCACTTGGAACAACCCCCAAAGGATTAGTAAAGGGACAGAATTACGAGGAAATAAGAGGACAATTGGAGACTACAACATTGTTAAGATCGGCTAGAATACTGTGAAGAATCCAGGAGACTTGAAGAGACTTGCTGTCACTCGGACTCCAGTGAAACACCATCAGTTAACACTGGTGTGAAAAACTCTCAAGCGTTGACAATGTTTAAAAAAACACCATAGACATCAAAGTGATATGTGAAACTGCCTTGAGCTATTAGTATTTCTCCAAAGTCTGGTTTTAGATGTCATTTTTTCATTTATTTATTTATTGTTTTCGCTTTTTGCTTTTACGAATCAAAAATCTTAGAAATATAAAATTATTTCCAACATAGGGATGCTTAAAGGTTACAAATGGATTCCTGGTAAAAATCAGGAGTATAAATATTTGTGCATTATATAGTTTATCATATTTTTTGACAAATTGACAATGTTCTGTCCAAATGTCCATGAAATAGCCGATTTAGCCCATTGATGAATGGTTAGGATTTTAACGAATTATTTGTTTCGTCGTGAATGAAAAAAATCTGTATTACACTTTATTTCAGCTGAAGTCTCATTCGATACCAGTTGGCTGGAACTATAGAACACAGTCTGCATCTATGCAGAGGAGTAAGACCTCCCCACTCCACACACTGGATATGATAATAAACAATCTGATGTTGAGGCTTCAGCCCTGGAGTTTAGAGGAATGTGGAGTACTTCCTCATTGCCATTTCTCCAAGGTTCTGACCTGGAGTGCTAGTATTGATAGGGTCCTATCTATGTGTTAAATAGAACTGTTTGATATTTAAACTGTGTGCAAAAAATGACTTGTGTTTGATCGAATTGTTAAAAATAGCATTGTTTGACCATTTGACTATGTGTAAACAAATGACTTATGTTTAATTGATTAGCAATACTCGGAACCATTTAACTGTCTGCAAATAAAACTATTAGTGTGGAATATTAGAAACCGTTTACTTTTATGCAAAATAGAATTATTGATATAACGAGATGCATACGATAAGTTTCCAGACTTTTTTCGTATGGGCGCTTTTATTGATTGTACACACGTGAAACTCTAGTCCCCTTCGAAGTAATCTCCGGCTGCAATGCACTTGTTGTACCGTTCCAACAACTTCTGAAAGGCCCCATGGAAGTCCTCTTGTGTGAGCGTGTCAATGACCTTCGTCACAGCCTCTTTTATCTCCTCAATTGTCTCATAACGACAGCCTCTGAACTTAGGGAATAAGCAAAAGTCACAGGGAGCAAGGTCTGGACTATACGGACGGTGAGGAACTGTCTTGATGCCCATTTTGGTCAAATAGTCTGTGACAAGGATGGAGTTGTGGACTGGTGCATTGTCCTAGTGGAAATGCCACTGACCCGATTTGAAGAGTGCTGGCCTCTTCCGATGGAATCTCTTCCTGAACTCCCTTAAAACCTCAACATATTAACCCTAACCCTAACCCTAACAATTTGGCCAATCAACTCTGGTGTTCTGACTTCCTTACTCCTCCCACACCTCTCATCGTCCCTTACAGACTGCCTGCCTTCCTTGAATCTCTTATGCCGCTCAAAAACTGATGCTCGATTCAGGCAAGATGCTCGATTCAGGCAAGATGCTCCAAAAGCAGTCTGAAGCATTCCATACGTTTCTTTGGCATTTTTGCCAAGTTTAAAACAGAATTTTACTGCATATCGTTTTTCTAAAGTGTCAGATTGCATTTTTGAAATTCATCAGCTGTGACAATCAGGCTTTAGTAGGGTGTATTCCAATTCCTGCTGTAGCTCTTCATTTGAACCTGAAATCATAAAAATTGGTCAGTCATCTCATAAGCTGTATAGCAATAACATAGTGAATTTTCAAGAGTCTACGACAATTTTAAATGCCCATTCGAAAAAAGTCTGGAAACTTATCGTATGCACCTCGTAACCACAGCAATTCTTGGAACCTTTTGACTGTGTGCAAACGACTGAATAGTTTTGAATACAAAAATAAGTGTTAAATAGCAATTCTTGTAACTACTTCACTGTCTGCAAGCAAATGCCTAATATCAAATACATTTATTAGTGTTAGCAATACCTAAATGTGTGGACCAGCCAATCGGCTGAGGTTATACAATAAGAAGTTTGCATCTCTGCAGGGGGGTAAAATCCCATCAAAGAGCGTCCTAAATATGACACTAAACCATGTGATATTGACGCTCCACTTGTGGGGTCTGTGAAGGGTTGGAGTACCACTTTATTGCTATAACTCCCTGGTCCATTCTTACCCAAAGTGGTGTACATGGATCAAAGAGAACAGTTTAACTATTTAAGTGTGAGTCATGTTAAAATGAATTGCTAGTGTTACATATCGATGCTTGAAACCATTTAACTGTGTGCAGATATAACCATTGGTATTCGATAGCAATACTTGAAGCAGTCTGCGTGCAGACAAATAATTAATACTAAGTAGAATTATTCGTATTCGATAGGAATTCTTGAAAACGTTTAAGAGAGTGCAAAAATTGAATTATTTGTGTTTGATAGCAATACTTGAAACCATTTAACTGCGTGCAAAGAAATGATTAATGTTAAGTAGAATTATTGGTGTTAGATAGGAATATTGAAACCATTTAACTCTGTGCAAACAAATGATTAATATTTAGTAGAATTATTAGTGTTAGATAGGAATACTTGAAACCGTTATACTGTGTGTAAGCAATAATTAATATTAAATAGAATTATTAGTGTTAAAAAAGGAATACTTGAAACCATTTAACTGCATGCAATCAAATGATTAATATTAAGTAGAATTATTGGTGTTAGATTGGAATACTTGAAACCGTTTAAATGTGTGCAAACAAATTATTGATATTAGATGGAATTATTAGTGTTAGGAAGAAGTCTCATTCGAGCTAACCACTCGCTCGGCGGGGCTTAGAATATGCAAACTATGTCCCCTGAAGAGGGATAAAACACCCCCTAAAAGTGAGTGATCTGAATATGACACTAAAATGCATCTGATGGTGAGGCTCCAGTTCTAGAGATCTGAGGAATGTGTAGTACTCCTCCATTGCCAGTACTCTCAGGTCCACTCTAATCCAGACTGGTAGTACTTGTTTAAAGGGTTCAATAGATCTGTTTAAGAATTATTCGCTTTCGATTGGAATACTTGAAGCCATATAACTTTGCCAATCATTTGTATTAGAGAGGAATACTTGAAACAATACAATTGCTCAAATTGTTAGTATAAGATAAGAATACTTGATATCATAGAACTGTGAGCCAAAAAAAAAACCTTAAGAAACAACTACACAAAAATGTAAAAATTAATGTTCAATGAACGCAATTTCCCAACCTTTAGGCATAAAAATCCTAAACGGGTTGAAATACCTTTAAAATCGATCAACCGATCATTGATATTATAACTGTGAGTAAAAAAATCTCTTAAATAACAACTACACAAAAATGTAAATATAGACATTCAATGAACACGATTCCTTTACCTCTTGGCATAAAATAACCCTCGATAGGTTGACATGCCCATAAAATCATTCTGATCAAATGTGTTAAGTATATACAGTATGTATGTATTTACCGAACCATTTCGCTACGGGCAGGATATTACACAAGGTCAATTTTTAAATGGAGTAAAGCTGGTTTGAATTCAGATTTTTTCTTTTCCTGGACTGGTTACCAAACCAAAGTAAAAAGACCCAGTCTGCCCCGTTATTTACCTATAGATGGAATGGGAACAGATGGATTCATGCCTTTCTCAAGAGCATTAGCGCGAAGTGAAACGCAAACAGCCTCGTTCAGGATTTGGAAGTTGGGTTGCTGATTACATTTCCAACGACGATAGCGGTTACGCTAAGAGCAACATCGAAATTCTATTATCCAATAATAGGTTAGGATTAATATGTGGTATCTGTTCATCTTCCACAGTTATTTTCTTGTTTTCTAGCAGAAAACAGAAAAAACGTATATGAGCATGATCCAGGGGATTTCAGCGCTGCAGCAGCACCTCTTCCATTACACCAAGGGGAGATTATCAGGCTATCTTGGCGCATGCGTAATACTAGTCGTATTTCATTTTTTCTTGTGGATAAGCTATTTAACTGTAACGAAAGATATAAAGAAATGAGTTTCGACTGGAAAATCAGTATTGGCAGTTCAAGGCGTGATAGAAAAGTGACAGACTAGCAACATTATCAGGGCAATGCCGGGAAACTAAGCTAATATCTAACCAAAATAAATAAAAATCATTCTTTTCCCATGGAATATCGATTAGTTTCGAACAGAACAGCAGTTAAAGAAATGCAATTCCTGTCTGATAACTTTCCCCGATCTCAACGTACAATTTCCTTTATCCCTGACGGCTAAACCTACACAACACTGTTAAGTATTCTACAGACCTTCTACATTGCTGTTGCCAACACTGTTTTACGTCTGAGTCTCTACTCATCTGTTTGCGTTCATTATATACAATCAAATCTTTGATGTTATAAGCATCATTTTGCCTACTATGAATCTACACTCCAGATTCTGCCATCCTACTCGCTATCTGATGCCTATTTCTCCCTTGTTCTTTTATCTTTAACAAAGATTACTGCTTCGTCAATCATATTTTATTGCAATAATAATAATTTGCATTCCGGTTTTGTTGGCATTGATTTATTTCACAGATATTCGTAAAAGAACCACAAAGTTTATAATACTAACTACGATGGACGCTCCGAAATTAAAGCCTCCTATTTATTTAGCAGGAAACTACAAGAGGAAACACAAAAATACCATTGGGTATTTTCCATATAGTCACCACTACTGGCGGTTCATTTTCGCCAGAGATGAACAAGTTGCTGTATATCACCCACATATTATGACTGCACCGAAAGTAATGTTTTCCATTTTATCATTCTCGCGTAATGTTTGAGAAGGCAACCTCTTCTATCATACTACCAATGGTAGTATGATAGAAGAGGTTGAACCTTCCCACCAATAACCCACTTTTTTCTTGCTTTATCAATATCACCTAAACGACTGTCTGACAAAATGGCATCTGACGTGAAGACAAAATTGTATCCCTGAATTCCTCAATATGAAAAAAAATTTCACTCATACATGTTTTTCAAATCTTAATAAACATTTACGAATACTAAACAGTACAAGTGGGTCTAGCTAGGCAGTGATAGATCCGTTTCAGCAATGGCGAGGGTGATGTCAGTGATAAACCATATTCAATACAATTGTCAGTCAAGAAATGAAGAGCGCTTCGATCAGCTCATCCAAAGATGAAATATACGAATAACATTATTATTCTCTACGCATTGAGGACTGCAATACTCTGGTATAGCAGTCCGCAATGTGTACAGAATAATAATAATAATAATAATAATAATAATAATAATAATAATAATAATAATAATAATAATAATAATGTCTCATCTTAGAAATATAGATAGATATTATCAACTCGGTACGAGCCCAATATAGGGAACCAATGAAGAAAGTAAGAAAAACTCCAAAAATTAACTCGGATATCAAACCACCTGATATTCCCGTACAGATGTAGAGATCTGAAGTTAGTTCCGCCAGGCTTGACACAGAAACTACCAATCAATTCCAAAATAAAGAGTGTCAGAGAAAGAGCAGGGCTGGTTCTTGTTCGAGAAAGAATCAACTGAATGAGTTTTGTTTGTTTGTTTGTTTGGGTTTTATGACATATCAACCTTTGTAGGTTACTTAATGCCAAATCCGTTTTTATACAAGTAAACAGTTCTATTTCAAACTATTCAGTTTAGCATAAGTATACAGCCTAATTGATTAAACCGAATAGCTTGAAATAGAAATGTTTGTCAAAAACATTTCTATTTCAAACAATTCAGTTTAATACAAGTGTACGTTTTTGTTTACACACAGTTAAATGTCAAAACAGTTCTATTTAAAACAATTCAGTTTTGCATAAGTACAGTTTCAATGTCGAAAACAGCTCTATTTCAAACAATCAGTTTAGCATACGAAAACAGTTCCATTTCAAATAATTCAGTTTAGCATAAGTACGCAGTTTAAATGTCAAAACAATCCTATTTCAAACAATTCAGTATAGCATAAGTACACAGTTTAGTTCTATTTGACCCACAGATAGAACCGTATCAGTAGCTACCAGTCTGGGCCGGAGTGGGCCTGGGAGCGATGGCAATGAAGGGGTACTCCACATTCTCTAAAGCTCCAGCATTACTGGATCCTCACCATCAGATTGTTTAGTGTCATATCCAGGACACTCGTTGGGGGAGTTTTACCCCTCTGCAGGGAAGCAATCGGTGTATTCTACAACTCCAGCCGACGGGGCAATCAAATGAATGAAAAACTCTCCAACGATATCACGTCATCCTGAACCAAATAACAGGAGAGAAAGATCAAAACCGAATCCAAAAAGATCTGGATAAATCATACAAGTAGAAATTTGAAACAGCTAGGGCTTGCTAGATGTAAAACCTAAACAAATTGAAAGAATGGAGTACAAACAAATTGAAAGAATGGAGTACAAACAAATTGAAAGAATGGAGTACAAACAACAAGGTCTATCATCTACCAGTGAATGCGGTCATACATCACCAAATGTCAACTGAATAATTCTGAATATAAAAAAAAAGTGTTTCGTGAAGGTCTCAACTTCGCAACAACTTTCAATTCTATTCTCGGTTGTGATGCCCCAATTGAGGAGGCAGTTCTGAAGATTCCAAAACCCAAACAGAGGAGATAAGATAGAAAGTAAAACAGGTATTGTAGAAGTTCCTCAAATCGAACATTACTCGCTAAGAAATACAACTATGAAAACCCTTCAGAGTAACGATAGTATTATCATACAACCAGCAGACAAAGAAAATGCAACCGAGGAAATAGACAAGTTGGAATACTCATAAAAAAAACTGGCTGAAAACCCCAACACTCAAAGTAAAGAGAAAATTAGTGCAGATCTTAAAGAGGAGTGTAGCCGTCTGTAATGTGTAGAGAATAATGATAACAACGCCTCGTCTCAGAAATATAGATAGATATCCGAACATATTCCTGACAATGACATCGTCATCGAAGCTGTGGAAAAAAATGCGTCGTTTCGCTAGTAGGGAATTTAATGAGCGAAGCATGCCGGATCTTGTTCATCGCCATAGAAAAATATGTTGCCTATAATAGTGACTACGTGATAAAATATTGTATTGGAACTATATACTTTTTTATATCACGCCGTGTTATTGTGCTTACAGAGTCGGTTGTAGTTTCCAAGGAAATAAATAGAAGAATTATTTTTGTATCTACTTGCATTTTCACTTTTAGATGATAACTCTATTTTTTTTTTTTTTTTTTGGTGAGTGGGGGGGTTGTTGCTGTTGTTGTTTGGGCTTTTATTTCATTCTATATAAATAGCAGTGTCAATTTACACCGAAAATGTTTGTTTTATCATTGATGTACGTGTAATGGTTATCATCGTAGGAAATGGACTCGGCAATATAGAACGAAGCTGTTTGCATTTCCCTTCGCACCAATGCCGCTGTGAAAGGCATGAATCCATCTCTCCTCTATGGGTAGATAGTAGGATAGAGCGGGCTCTTTAGCCTTGGTACGAAAACCGGTCTTTGAGAAGTAAAACTCTGAATTCAAAGCGGCTGTACTTTGCTTAAAGGTTAACTTTGTGTCGTATCCTGAATTGAAAGAATTGGTTCATTGGTTAAATACATATACAGAATAAGGGCCGCTTCGCACCATTTTAAGAGAAAACCTCGCAACTGGTATAAATCAAAGGTTTCTTTTGGTTCATTCAGAACTTCGAAAAAATCAGTCAAAATCAAATTATTATTTTTTTCTTTAGTTATTAAGATGCAATGTGTAGATGTAGTGAGATCTAAAAATATCGAACATACTGGTCCAAGGAACATTTTTTTAACATTTCAGTACTTCAAAGAAAAAGATACCGCAGCTTTTTTTTTTCAATGTAAAATTTACTGTACTGAAAACAAGACTTAATTCTCAGTTTCATTAATGCCGGAAGATTTTAAAATCATATTTTTGGTTGAAATAACAAAAATAATGGTGAACGTACAATTACTCTATGTACGTGTAAAAGGCATACACACACACGCAAACATCCATACACTTACACTCGCACTCGCACCTGTATATATATATATATATATATATATATATAGGTATATATATATGTGTGTGTGTGTGTGTGTGTGTGTGTGTGTGTGTGTGTGTGTGTGTGTGTGTGTGTGTGTGTGTGTGTGTGTAACGAATGAGAAAAATCATATGTGAAAAAACAATAGTTTAAGAACGTTTGATAAAATAAAGTGCTTGGATGCCGACAAGCAGAGCAATATAAGAATCAAAATAATTTTCCCTAACTCAAACGTTACTCGCTGTTTTATGCGTTTTTCTTTTTCTTTTTTTTTTCTTTTTTTTCAACAGAAACGCAAACACCAGACAGGAGTTTTAGGAATGCAATATTTTTTCCTATAATTAAAAAAACATTACTTCTTAGATCTGATGGTTGTGTTTTTGTTTTCAAAAAATGAACCCATGAAATTGCAACAGCTGAGCAAAGGAATGTGATAGACTGGTCGATTGATTTTAACGGCATGTCAACTCGTCAGGTGTTATTTTGTGCAAGGAGGTTATGGAATTGCATTCCTATTGAATATAAATAATTTCTAAATAAATCTTTTCAATCCAGAGATAGAGCTCTAATAGGTAATACCACTCCTAGTCAGAGTGGGCTTAGAAATAATAGCAATGAAGAGGTACTTCACTCTCATCAGACCTTAAGCCTCACAATCAGATACAGTTTAGGGTCATGCCTAAGACACTCCTTTTGGGGACTGGTCTTACCTCTTTGCAAGGGATACAGCCAACACATTCTAAGGCCTGTTGACAGGCTGGAATATTTGCATTAGTATAACAACTGCTTTTTTTCTTTTGTCTCTAAACTACTAAATATCGAAACTTGTCAGCCATATACTAAGATCAGCTAAGTAAATATTGATTACTAGATTTATGTTGGACTCGTCCTACTTTGGAATAAGGTGGCCATAATGGAAGACACTGAAATATGCAGTCAATCGTAATGCTGTATAAGACTATCTCAATAACAATTTCTGTATAGCAGGTGTTCTTGATATTTACCAAGCTTAGATAAGTGCATCACTGGTGCAAGAAAAGGTGCATCTTGATGTTCATTCAATAAGAACCTGTCTGTCTTGAAAATCAGCGTTGAAAATTTACGAGATAGTGCCGAAAAGTTCGTGGTTCAAACAAAAAGAGAATTAACTTTACTTTTTTCTTTTATGATTCTTATTTGATTTTTTAGAAAAGTTAAATAAACTAGCGAAACAATGTACAGAACTGTGGAATGAATATATGAAAAAGTGTGTGTGTGTGTGTGTGTGTGTGTGTGTGTGTGTGTGCATTTCATTGCTCTAAACAAGGACTTCTCAAACATTTTACTATGCACTGCCTTTAACCAATTGAATATAAGGTTTAAACTCATTGAATAAAATAATGCGTATTTTTTAATCAGTTAAAATTCGGGTCGTATTTTGATTAAAGTCTCTCGTTGAATAAAATGAACTGATTTAACACAAGATTAGATCTTTAAAAAATGACCAAATTGACATTTTTATCTATAGTTTTGGAATATCATGTAAAGACTTCTTATAGTATTTAAAAGGTATATACAAAAGAGTACAGCATTGTCATTTACTAATTCAATTGTCTGTCTAAACTCTTCACTTCACTGATAGATTTTCTTGTTTTCGTTAAACGAATGATTAGATCTGTGTCTTCCTATCTGAATCGATTGATTTGTTTGAATTTTCTTTTCTTCACAACAGCTTCTAGTTTTTACTTATATCATTTGTTTATATCCGAACTTTTACTTATTGCTCCCCTGTAACCAAATCTAATTTCCATTCAGCCGCAAATAAATTAACAGAATATTAAATTACCAAATCATAACTCATTTACTAGTGTTCGATGCATCTTACATGAGAAAAGAATCAGTAAATTATAAATGCAAACACACCTTTAAATCTTGAATTATTTCTTAATGAGAAGGATGGGTATGGTTGTCATTGAAGCCATCACGGTGGTTTGGTTTGGTTTCTTTGTTTAATGGCATATCAACCATCATGGTTTATTTAATGCCAACGCCATATTCGTAGAAGGACAGTAGTGGTACTATTTAACCTGTAGCTGTTGGATAAAGGGATTCATACATTTCCCTAGGGTATTAGTCAGAAAGTAAGCGTAGCAGCGCGATTGGGATTCGAACTCGCTAACTACAATCTTGTAGATCAGCACGTTAGTTACTACGTCTCAAGGACTACCTCGGAGATCACGAATATTAGCTTGCATGTTAGTGAATTTGAGTCCATAATCACCACATTTTATGTTCAAAGTGCTTCTCCGTTATCATAGTAAATGATATACATGGTGAAACCCACATTCTACCATATACTAACTTGGAAAAACTAGTAAAATGACTTCAACAGTTGCACAAAATTTGGGATGTTCTGCTACAGATTTTTCGTGTATCCAGTAATTTCCAATTCCTTTGAATGTGTACATAAACTTCGGTTCAAGATAGAAAGTCATTTCAATAAATTCTTCTTTGAGAAGGTTGTCTGAATTTACACTTTTCACTTCAACATCAAATGGAGATATAATCCATTCATGAATTTCCATGTTTAGAAGATCCTTGAATCGAGCTTTAAAATCTTCTAACAAATTCTTAATGTGGCTGATAAACAAGTCGTTATTTATAATTGCAAACACCATATGCTTTTATTCACCCAGACAAAATGTTATTCATCCCACAAGGTTCAATTTGAGAAGCCCTGCTCTAGATCATTCCCTTTTTGGTGTTGGTCGGAACTTTTTAGTAGCCGCTTGTACCTGAGCTCGACCGCTGACTACACGTTCCAGCGAAAAAGAAAAAAAAGCACAAATATTACAACCAACCTGTATAACGCACAGAATGTGTTCAAAATCCTAATATTATCGTTTGGTATTAAAAATAAGACTTAACTAAGTTATATACGGACTTGTTCATCGAGTCTTTTCATCCTCACTCTCACTGTCTCTGTCTGTCTGTCTGTCTCTCTCTCTCTCTCTCTCTATATATATATATATATATATAATTATGATTAAGATTTAAAGCTAAAGACGTTTTAATCCATAAAATCTTAATAGTGCTCAATGCACAAAAATGCAGAGCAGTATCAGAATATATTTCAATTGTAAAAATATATAATATAAAACAGGATATAAAATCATGACTCAGAATTTCACGACTGCAATCCTCAAGTAAGATAGTATTCCACACATCTGACTTTTTCTTATATATATACATATATATATATATATATATATATATATATATATATATAAGCATGTTTGATTAAATGTACGTTAGTCTTACTACTACGGCTCTTTCAAGACGTGTTACTATGCACCTTAATGATTCTCGCTCTATAGCCTTACATCTTAAAAGACACTCTATTCCCAAATCCAAATTTCGAAAAATTCCAGTTGAAAACACCACTATAATAGCACACGAAATTAAGTTACGACTACAAATCCTAGAAGCCCTACATATAAAAACAAAAAAGCTAGAATTAATAGAATTAACTTTAAAAATCGTGAGAATGTTTATAACCTTCTATTTCTCTTGTTAATATTCTATTTCCGTTGATAACGTTCTGTTTTAAATTTGTTTGATGTCATCAACATCTCAGTTTAATCCAACTATACATTTATGTAATTTTTGCAATGTTAGAAAAAATCTAAAAACTTTTTTAAAACACAATCTCAATCTTTACACATGAAAACAACCCCTGATGATGGCATATGAAAAGTCCGAAAGTGTTTCGGACATTTTTGGTAAATTCATCTACCTACTCCAACCTAAACTAAAACCATTGTCAGAAAACCTGAAAACATCCTAATAAAGTTATATAGACAAAATGTGTCTTTATTATCAAATCGAACATGCTTAAATGAAGGACTTCTACCCAACTACATATATACGTACACACACACACACATATCAAGCGAGGGAGAATGAAAGAACCTCTGTGTGTGTGTGTGTGTGTGTGTGTGTGTGTTTATACTTATATACCTACACCTGGACTCGCTTTTCGCCTCAATGATATTTATATAATGCAAGTTAGGACTCTCCACCTGAAGAGACGCAGACCGAGTTAATATTCCAATCTCACAAAGACATCTCTAAACAGTTTGTGGTTTTTATTCGGTTTCGTGCCGCGTCAGGATCTAGCAACTCATATGGTTCTTATGTAGAATCAATATTCTGCATTGCGATAAAATCTCGTGAATAAAAATCATTGAACGAGACGAGACAAGACTTTACGACGCGGGAATATTAGTCCGAAGGGACGAAGTGAGGTAACCAAACAAACTTCTAAAACTTGTAGCTGCGCTAAAAGTTACATAAATAGGAAACAGAATTCGCATTTACTGACTTAAAGTCGGCTAACTATATATATATATACATTACAGACAGTTCATGCCTGTTTAATAGTCATCATCATCATATCGCGCTGGTAGCACGGATATCCCTGACCCTCTCTCGCCACTCCTCCCTATCGTTCATCGCCCTAGGTAGGTCTTCAGGACAACATCCTGTATCCTCACATAGCTGCTGAATGTACGTTCGAGCTGGTCGTCCTGCTTTTGCGCGGCCATGTGTGGGGATCCATAAGAGTACATCTCTTATGAGTTCATCTCTGCTTCTCCAGCAGTGTCCTGCATGTCTGGTTCGTCTAACTTGAATAGTTTTCGTGATAGGGGGCAGGTGGCCGTACAGTTGGTGTCTTGTGGGGTGTTGCTGCCAGGACTTGTTCAGGATTGAATGTTGATTAAAAAAATGTCAACACTTCTATGGGTGTGCCTTAATGATACTGTGATTTTAAACAAACACCACTTGTTCATTATCTGTCAACACATTTTTGGAATCTTCTCCAGTGGTCTCCAAAAGAGTGTTAATTTTTTTAATTACTATATATATATATATATATATACACTCTACCAGTCAAAAGTATTTGGCCACCCTCAAAATTTTTTATTTCTCATCCTAAAAGTATTATTTTTAATAAAACAAGATAAGTACCACAATAGTTTTATTTATTATACTAAATACAAGTCTTCCTGAGTCACATTAAATACGAATTAAACCAAAAAAACATTAACCCCCACCCCACCCCTCTCTTTGGCCGTTATCACTGCTTCATAGATTGCTGCAAGATTCGCCAAAAGGGAGCCGCACTTATGGGTTATTTAGCACTGGCTTTTCAATCAAATTCATCCCACTGGGATTTAAGTTCGCTGATTGCACTGGCCAAGACATCAGTTGAAGAATATGCTGTTCCTCTTTGCTTTTAATGTACCTCTGGCAGAGTTTACAAGTATGCTTTGGGTCATTATCTGGTGTTATATCGTGGAAGATATAAACAAAAAAGTTGTGGTTAAGAGGTACGAGGTCTTAAGTTGTAAATCAAAGTCTTGATAAAGTGTCTCGACGGAAGTTTGACAGAGTCTGACGGAAGTCGGAACAGTGAGCCCCGAGTCTGGGTAGGGACTATCTTTTATATTGGTTATTCTGTCGATCGCATGGGAGACAGGTCATTCCATCACATCTTAAATGTGTATAAATCGTTGACCCGCAAGTCGCGTTCCAGATGACATCGCGTGATGCTTCATTATTCTGTGATAACCGGTCCGATTCAATTTGCCCGTCACCTAATGCAAATGCCCGACTTTGCAACTGGCAAAAGCCCTCCACAACATAACAGAGTCTCAAAGTGTGCAGGGAACGGTACCACTGTTGTAGATATCTCAATGTTCTAAAGACTCAGGTTATATATATATATAAACCTGAGTCTTAATCGTAACGTGTGTATATATATATATATATATATACGTTACGATTGTGTAGAACAACGGTCGATGGTACTTGGCAACTGTCACTTATTACCTATGTGTTCATCAGGCCAAAAACACATAAGGGAGAAACTGACAGTCGCCAAGCGCCGTTGAATCTGTGTTTACGCAATCCTAATTTAAATATATACGCTCTATCAATAATATTGAGCATTTAATATTTATAGATATAAGTACATTATGATTACTAATTTAGGGGAGTGCTTAATTGTGACATCGTAGTAAACGAGTTCAAACCCGCAGTCGAGCTATTGCATTCACTTTCAGTGTAATATCCTTGTGAATGATATGAACCTCTTTTTCCCAACATCAAGGATGGCTTTCGCATTAGATAACCCATGAAAGTTGATATGCGACTAAACAAAAAAAAAACAATATATATATATAGTAAAATGTTATATATATATATATATATATATATATATATATATATATATATAACATTTTACTCATATAACATTTTACTCATATAATATGTTTCACTTAAACAGTTTCATACTATGAAATTTTCTTTTAAAAGATATTGTAGAATTGTTGGAATAATCATTATTGAAACATACAGAATGTTCATTGTTTGAAAACCTTTGAAATTTTAAAATTGAGATTTAAGTTTATATTATTGTTTAAATTATTGTTGTAACTCATATATTCGAGTTAACAGGGAAAAGAAGAAAAACACATCAAGTAGTTTGATAAGGAAATAGGTTTTACTACACAAGATACAGTGAACGAACAATCAGTATTTGACAGGTGGCATTCACAAATCTCCTTGGTATTTGTCATACGTCCCACCAACCGGACGAGTGCGGCACAATGCCTTTATTAAGGTGGGTCCGGGCGCAGGGTCATTGCCCAGACACGCCCGACATTCCCAGAAACGTATCGGGTCCCGTACGCATTTCCCTAAAAAGGCGTATGAGGTGATAAACCAAGCCGCTCTGGAGAGGGTTAGAGCCTGGAGGACAGCTCTGTGAGGCTCAAGGAGAGCTGGTCTTAGCACACGTGACATGAATGCCGGCTTCCCGGTATCCATGTCAGGCGGCCTTGACCGACGTGACGAAGCCAAGCGACCAAGCCAATCGAACCAATCCGTGCAACAAAAAACACGGCTGGCGAGTGACTCGATTAGCGAAACTCGATGGTATTTGTAGAACGTCCCACCAACCGGACGAGTGTGACACAAGGCCTTTTTAGGTGGGTCCAGGCGCAGGACCGTAGCCCAGACACGCTAAGCATTCCCAAAGATGCCTCGGGCCCTGTCAGCATCCCCGTAAAAAGGGGCGCCTTAGGAGCCATGCGATAAATCTAGCCCCTCCGGATAGGGTTAGAACCTGGGGAACGGTCCCTTGAGGCTCGGGGTGTGCCGGTCTCAGCGCAGGTGACATGAATGGCAACTTCCCGTTACTCATGTGCGGCGGTCTTGATCGGCATATCAAGCCAAGCAACCAAGCCACACGAACCGATCCGCGTATCGAGAAACACAGCCGGCGAGTCACTTGATTAGCGAGGCTTGATCCCTTCTCTCGTCCGAATATTAGCAATTCAAAAAAAAAACCAAAAAAAAAAACAGGCGATTCCATTACCTTGCCTTTAGGTAATATATGATTATTATTTATAACTTGTAATCCTCAGACGATAAAATATCAAGTGCTATTCAGAAAGAAATCCAAACAAATAATCTTTAGCATTTAACAACTTTTTATTGACGTGTAATAAGACAGGAATGAAGAAACCAAAGGCTTATATATATATATATATATATATATATATATATATATATATATATATATATATATATATATATATGTGTGTGTGTGTGTGTGTGTGTGTGTGTGAGGGAAATAAGTCTATTTTACTTGTTAAATAATGTCATTTAGTTTTGTTTCGTTGTGTTAAAGCGACATTATATACTCATATATATCTATATTTATATAGGTGTGTGTGTGAGAGAGAGAGAGAGAGAGAGAGAGAGAGAGAAAGAGAGAGGGGGCGTTTGTGTATATGTGTGTGTGTGTGTGTCAATAGTACGAAGACTATGATCGTTTTAAGGGCAGAAGAAACGCATGTCTTCCTCCTAAGACATGTCAAACAAACGAGAGCTATTTTCGCGCCTTTTTTTTCCTGTTAATATCGTAACCATGGTAACCATTTGAGTCATTTCCTAATGATTGTACGGAAAATTCATCCTGCAGGCAAGGGCAGATAATTCAATAATAGTATTTATTGTTTGGGAGAAGAGGTTCGTGCATTATCTTTCGATTAAGTCCTATTTAATCTTTCTGTCATTCATTTCCCAAATTCTGGATCGAGCAGAGTCAGGAACTTGATTCCAGGAAGGGATAATAGAATTTCCAAATAAGGAATATAGTTTAGCTTCAGAATTCCAGCATTAATAAACTTCAGAGTAGGAATATCTTTCTCATTTATTGCCTTGATATTTAGAAGCTTCTAAGTCGTTATTACCACATGATTGCCGGCAAAAGAGGATGATTGAAAGAAAGGTCATCTTTAGAGTCAAGAAATTCTTTGATTATCTCGCTTCTCCTAACAGAGGAAAATGTCATTGCCTGTAGTGTCCAGTCAATATAGATCAGAGGTAGGAGCCAATAGGACCGTTTGGAACGAATGGCGAGCGCCCCAGGGCCTGTTCTGGACTTCGGTCCGGAGCGTGGCCCTGGAAAAGGAACAATGGCAGATTTGGGGCCTTTAATTAGGCACCTAGTTTCGACTAGGCTACCTTCGGGTGGGCGAGCTGCATTTTTGTCTCCTTTGTCCCCCATGCACGGCACTAGACCAAGCGTCTAGTTTAAGCCGTTAACAGGCATACGTGCCCGGACCCACATTTGGGTTCGTGAAACTGCTTGCCTCATCAGGCTCACATTGCACTAAGTGAGCCGATGAGCAGCACAGACAAGCAGGGTTCGAGTCTCGGCTCGTTCCCGACCTTCCCCTCCCCTTTATCCCCACTTTAATCGGCCTTCGGGCTTTTGACCTTGTGTCAAGTCGTGTCTGGTGGGAGGCAGCGACAAATACTTGGAACGAAAGTTATTTGTGGTTAAGGGAAATTGAAAGTGTAGAAGATAAGATAAAAAGAAAACTTGTTGAAGAATGAACATAAATGTGACAGCTGATGAATTGATATGTAAACGAGAAAAGCTATTTCGTTGTCTCAAAAGTTATTCGCAACATCAATTCAAATCGATTATAAATTTATAAGATAGATAGATAGATAGATACAAACAAACAAACAAACAAACCTTAAATTTAAAAAGATGAATTTGTATGCCTATTACGTTTATAGGATAGACACAGTATCACACATATATAAAGCATTCCCAGGCCACTTTTTACAAAAAGTTAACTTTTGTCTAAATCAAAGATATCAAGATTTAATAATTTCCAGTGTAATCAAAACGGATATTATTAGGTATGATTTATTAACAAACTCTCCGGCACTGAAACTCAGTGACAAAAAATATGATTATGTAGTAATCGAAAAATAAGTACACTCCCTTATACATTGATATATAAATGCGTGTGCGTGTGCGTGTGCGCTTGTGTGTGTGTGAATACTGGTGGGTGAAGATTGTGCGAATACATGTGTGCATTGCTTGTTCCAAAATGTGTCTCCGTGAATTAGGAGTGGCCCAAGATACACCTATGTAGTGTAATCTCATATTTCTGTCAATATACAAGCTTCCTTTATAATATGATTATGTGTTTATCCCCAAAAAGTACACCTTTAGATAGGTAGAGAGAGAAAGAGAGAGAGAGAGAGAGAGAGAGAGAGAAAGAGAAAGAGAGTACTTTATAAATTGATAGATATTAATACACCTCCTTATATATATATATATATATATATGTGTGTGTGTGTGTGTGTGTGTGTGTGTGTGTGTGTGTGTGTGTATTTATTTTCTTTTTTTATCTATAAAAGTGTTACAATTTGACTTTTGATCTCAGATTTTCACTACTATAATTTTTTTTAATACTACCTAATAATATTCTTTATATATATATATATATATATATATATATATATATATATATATATATATAATTTATCAGCAGGGAATAATAAAATCCCAGTATCTTCAATTTTGAAGAAAAGTAATTTTTTCGTGTATACATTATTTAAAGTACCTTTGTTTTAGAAGAAAATTAGCTCTTTGTTTTAAAAAATGATAGAGGTGTACTTATTTATGGGCTTTGCTGCATACAGGAAAAATATTCAGAAAGAAACAAAATGTGAGTAATAGTCGTAGATTTAAAACAACATATAAGCCAAAAACAGAAAAAAGAAAAAGAATGAAAAATAATTGTAAAGACAGAAAAAACTATTGAAAAAAAGATTGGCGGGGAAAATCTTACAGAAAAGAAATGGTTTCTTTCTATGTTTAATGGTATATCAACCTTCGTAGAGAGAAAAGAAAGAAAAAGAAAGAAACATGGGCGAAAACATTAAAAAAGAAAAAGAATCATAGATTAGAATACAGATAGATGAGAGGATGAATAAAGATAGAGTGAGAGAAGTTTTAGGGAAAAGAAAAAAAGAAAAGAGAAGACCGAGATTAACCGACAGATCTGATATTCTATTTAAACATATTTCTTTTGTTGCCATGACAACTTTATTTTGCCTGTGGTTGACAGACGTCAAGTATGTCAGAATTTGTTTTGAAATTCTCATATAATGTCGGAAATACAAAGGCCCAAAATTCATCGATACATTTATCACATAAATACACCTATCTCTAGTGTGCACTCACGTGTATCTTAAAATATACTTGAGTATTCAACAGAATTTATCGTAGTTCAAGCACCAAATTTACAGACATATGTTTTACTTATTCTACTTCCGTTATATATATATATATATATATATATATATATATATATATATATATATATATATATATATATATATATAATATGGTTTGGTATGTTTATAAATAAAAAGGACAAAATGTTATTGATAGATTGTACATATTTAAATTAAGATAGTCTAGAGTTGACGGATCTTGGTTACTGTCAGTTTCACGCCACTGCGTTCATCCTATCTATATGTTAGATAAACGCCTAGGCGTGAAACTAACAGTTACCAAGCACCGTTGACTCTGTGTCTTCACTGTCCTAACTTAAATAAGTACGCTCTATCAATTATATTTTCTACTATTTATTTGGGAATATAGCAAACATATATATTATCAATATATTTATGAAAACACTCACGCTATAATGTAACTGTACGATGTAAAACATTATGGATAATCAAGCACTATCTTGAAACGATCACTTTGGAAATAGGACTTAACCTCGGTTTCGAACACTTTTCAGCCTGAAAAGGTTTGCATCATCAGCAGCTGAATTGGCTAGTCATGTGGGATCTCAGTAAACAGTCTTAGGCTAGTTTTACACTGATCTTTCCTCGGTAAACTACAGGGTAATTGTGTCAATTTTGTAATAAATTGTGTGGGTCTGCTGCAGGTGTGAGAAGCCATATGAGAGTACATGGAGTTAATATCAATTCTATCTATCTATCTATCTATCTATCTATCCCTATACGTGTACGCTCGTCCTTGCAATGGTGACGTTGGCCTGAGGAGACACGTGAGTGCCTACGGGTGCTCATTGAGGGATTGAAGAGATTAACTTTTTCGGTAATGAAGTTGTAATTACTATATATATATATATATATATATATATATATATATATATATATATATATATTATTTTTTAAAAAAAAACAATATTCGGTCACATTAGGATAATAAATCTTTTTCCATCCTGTTGGGAGCATTGATATGAATCAAAACTCCAAAAGAATTTTAACATGACTTCATCAGAACCAACAAGAAAATAAAATACAACCAGACTGGAGGCTGGTTGTATTTTATTTTATAAAAAATAATATTATTTCATATATAAAATAAAATACAACCAGCCTCCAGTCTGGTTGTATTTTATTTTATATATGAAATAATATTATTTGCTCTGTGGATTTTATTTACATTGAGCTCTTTATCAGGAATATTTGAATATTCTAAATTTGAATAATTTATTTGTCCTGATTGTATTGTTCCCTATTCCAGATTTACAGGATTGAAGAATATATATATATATATATATATATATATATATATATATATATATATATATATATATATATATATATATATATATATATCCTTGGCTGTTAGAATGTGGATCTAGTTTTTATGCTAATTTTTATTTTTTCTGGTGGCCACTATTATAATAAAAAGTCATTTGGGCCAACTCTCTTTAGTTAGAATTATCCTGACACACAGATTTAGCCAATAGCTTTCGAGGAATAGGAAGTTTATACCTTTCCCAAGGGGATTAGGATGAAAGTGCGACTAGAGTTCGAACTCGCTTACTACAATGTCACAGTCCAACACTTTAACCATTATGCTACGGGTACTGCCCCTGTGTGTAAGTGCGTGCGCGGCGTGCGTGCGTGCGTGCGTGCGTGTGTGTGTGTGTAAATATTTAAGACCACCGACAAAGTTTGCTTCGTGCAACAACTTTGAAGTTTTCAGACTCTATCATAAAAGTTGACATAAGTTAAAACTATTTCCCGTTAAGCACGTGGAAATATTTTTTTCAATTTTTAAGATAAAACACCGGGTGTCCACGTGGTGTAATGGTTAAGTAGCTGTACTGCGGAATCGTAATACGCGAGTTCGAACTCTAGTAGCATTATTACGTTCACTTTCGGACAAATACCCTTGAGAAAGGTATGAACCCCCATATCCTACCTGCTATGGGCTAAATAGTACCGCTACTGTCCTTCTACAAGGATGGATTTGGCATTACATAACCCGAGAATGTTGATAACAAATACGATTTTTAAAAAGTCATATTTTTTAAATCAAAATATTTCAAAATTACTCTGATTGACTGACAGATAGCTTGAATTTAATGACTGATTGATTGGTTGATTTTGATCGCATGTTAATTAGTTTTGGGTTATTTTATGCCTGGAGGTTATGGAATCGCATTCATTTTCTGTTCATATTTTCATTTGGTTGTTTCTTAAAAGTTTGTTTTTACTTTTCTTGCTTTTATTTATTTATTGTATTTGTTTGTTTTTTTTATGATTTCTTATCACACGGTCCTATCGAATACGATTAAGTTTTAAACAGATCTATTTCACTGATAGACCGGATCCTACCACTCTATGTCAGAGTGGGCCTGGGAGTAATAGCAATACAGTGGTACTCCACTGGAGAGAGGTTCTTACTTTCTGATTCAAAATGAACCAGACATCCTTAATAATATTTCTTCTGTTATTTTGACTCAGTAATGAGATTCACTTTAAAAGATATGAAGCTGATATTATCAAGTTTTTTTTTCTAGACAGCACGGAACTCTTTCATGTCAGTGGTATTTTATTCGGCTAACTAATCCCTAAAGAAGATTGAATGCATGCATATTGTTCTTAGATATTATTCTTCCAGAAAATATGGAATCTTTAAACGTCCAGCGGTCCAGATAACTTTGCCCATCCTAACTGAATATCTGCCACATTTGATAGTGATCTGCAGGCATTTCATACAAGTCTCTAGAGTCGTATCGGTTGGCTGTTCGAAAACTAACATAATAAAAACTAAAAAGATAATGATATTACATAAGATTTCCAAAGGTCTGTCCACTGTCTCAAGTGTCCAATCCTTTTACTTTGGAATATTAACTGAATTTGAAACTTTTTTCTATCTCATGTGATTATTTCTTATCTGGCATCAAATAATTACCAATGGATATATCTTTCTTCAGCGTCAGATTTAAATAAAACGTTGATATTCACTTGTTTGTCTTATGTAAAGTAACACACACTAATACATACATACACACATACACACACACGTATATATATATATATATATATATATATATATATATATATATATATATATATATATATTGATTGATTTTTTCCTGGCTTTGAAATCTGTTTTCCACTGTTTCATTTAGCATTAGTCTTTTCAGTCTGGAAAGAAAATTTGTCTCCTTGCTGCATAAAAAAATACCCCTTCAATGGTAAAATTCTTTTCATACAGTACAGCAAAATTGATTAAATGCATTTGGTGGGTTCACCTCTTTATCCTTTTCCTTGGACCAATTATTTTTACCAATTTTGGTATTATACCTAGTAATAACAGAAGATTTTTCCCTTCTTCCTTTCTCCTCTGACTCTGGCCTCCTACAATTATTCATTGTTTTGTACAGGGAATAATTAGTGTTTAATAAATATTTTTTCGTCCATTTAATCTAAGCTTTCATCTGATGATTGTATCCTTTAAGATATAAAAACCGTTTTTTCATGAGACGCTTATAAAAAGAGGTGAGATATTAATTTTATTTGGGTTTTATACTGCTCGACTGGCCAGCATTTGAGCACTTTTTCAATTTACAAAACGTTGCAGACCTATTCATTTTGAAATATTTGCGTTTCTCTCGTTGGACCAACAGCATTTTAGATAGATAGATAGATAGATAGATAGATAGATAGATAGATAGATAGATAGATAGATAGATTTTAACTCGTTTAGATAGGTATCTCTAAACTAGCTTAGATAGATAGATAGATAGATAGATAGATAGATAGATAGATAAGCAAATCGTTCAATAAGCACCCAATTCCTACTCACATCCTATTGATAATTTCATTAGCATTCGTTTCGTGTATTTTCACAAAAGAACATTATCATCAGATGAGACACACACTTACACATATACATACATATCTATATGGGTACGTGTATGTTTTCGTATATATATATATATATATATATATATATATATATATATATATATATATATATATATATATATATATACGAGGATCATTAAATAAGTTTCCAGACTTTTTTCGTATGGGCACTTTTATTGATAGTACACACATGAAACTCTAGTCTCCTTCGAAGTAATTTCTTTCGGCTGCAATGCACTTGTTGTACCGTTCCAACAACTTCTGCAAGGCCTCATGGAAGTCCTCTTGTGTGGGTGTGTCAATGACCTTCGTCACAGCCTTTTTCATCGCCTCAATTGTCTCATAACGACAACCTGTGAGCTTATGGAATAACCAAAAGTCACACGGAGCAAGGTCTGGACTATAGGGAGGGTGGGAACTGTCTTGATGCCCATCTTGGTCAAATAATCTGTGACAAGGCTGGAGTTGTGGACTGGTGCATTATCCTGGTGGAAATGCCACTGATCTAATTTGAAGAGTGCTGGCCTCTTCCGACGGAATCTCTTCCTAAGCTCCTTTAAAACCTCAACATAGTAACCCTAACCCTAACCCTTTAGCCAATCAAATCTGGTGTATTGACTTCCTTCCTCCTCCCACACTTCTCATCATCCCTCACAGACTCCCTGGCTTCCTTGAATCTCTTATGCCACTCAAAAACTGATGCTCGATTCATGCAAAATGATCCAAAAGCAGTCTGAAGCATTCCATACGTTTCTGTGGCATTTTGTTTTAAGTTTAAAACAGAGTTTTATTGCATATCGTTCTTCTAAAGTGTCCTCACGTCCATATTGCATTTTTGAAATTCACTAGCTGTGACAATCAGTAGGATGTATTTAAATTCCTGCTGTAGCTGTTCATTTGAACGTGAAATCATAAAAATTGGACAGTCATCTCATAAGATGTATAGCAATAACATAGTGAAATTTTAAGAGTCTACGACAATTCTAAATGCCTGTACAAAAAAGTCTGGAAACTTATTGAAGGAACCACGTATATATATATATATATATATATATATATATATATATATATATATATATATATATATATATATAATTGTTTAAAGATATTTTGTAAATCGAGAAAATGCTCAAATGCTCGCCAGTTGAGCAGTATAAAACCCAAATGAAATTAAGATCTCACCTCTTTTTATAATCTTGTCATGAAAAAAAGTTTCTTATATTAACAAAGATACAATCATCAGATGAAACCTGAGAGTAAATGGACGAAAAAAAATTATTTTTATTCTGCTAGGAGACAAATTTTCTTACAAGACTGAAAAGAATAGTGCTAAATAAAACAGGGGAAAACAAATTTCAGTACCTAGAAAAAACTATATATATATATATATATATATATATATATATATATATATCAAGGAATTATCGCTGATTTCAAACCCTGTATATCTGACCAGTCATAGAGAATTAACTATTTTCCCATTTATTATAGCATACATAGATAAATGTTGTAAAACTCTAATAATCATCTTATATATATATATATATATATAGTGATATTTTCAACTATAAAATGATATAAGGTTGAGTAAAAACACACGACTCTGAGTTTCACGTGAATGATCTTCAGGTGAATATCTATCAACACGTGAAACCCAGAGTCATGAGTTTTTCATTGGAAATATTCTATTGTAAATTTCATGTGATATAACTCAGCATTTTTGTGCATTGACCACGGTATTTTACTGGTTTCAAACGGTTTAATGGGTAGAGTAGTGACTAAAATAATGACACTCGATACTTCCTTGCCTAACACTCGGCATTATAAGCCTTGATACGTTCAAGAGTAAAGTGAAGCAATCCATGAAAAGCAGTGGCGCTCTTCCCTACTCTTCAGTGTTGTGGCTATTGAAAAGGGAGTCTTCGGGTCGTCCTCGACTACGGTCGCAAAATTTACTTTTACTTTATATATATATATATATATATATATATATATATATATATATATTTCTTTTTGAGTGAAGTAGTTGTTTCAATTATTCACTTTCTTCTCCGAAATGAGTTCTTAGTAGAGGCCCATTCTTTGGATGAAAACTATATTCCTCCCTTTTTTTCTGGGCATTTTGTAATAAATGACACACCAAAAACCATACTTCTTTTTTTTCTTTTCCTTTTTTGAAGAAAGTCTGTCCAAGCCAAAAAAAAAATGATTCCACTAAATATGCAATAGAATTTACAATTCTATCGGACAATTTTTTTCTTTTTTTCTGTAGCGGAATATAATATATTTGACTACAAGGAGGTTCGTAATGCTCCTTATTAAATAATTGTTAAGACCTATCATGCAAACAGAACAAGATTTTTTTTTAAATGCAAATGGCTAGTTTTTTTACACATTTGGGGTTCGAAATACCCTTTACACATTACTTGTAAATGATACCAAGTGTAAAGCCTGTCTGTTCTTCTTTCTTTTTAATTTTTTCCTTGAAATGCTTCTCTTGGAGGAGATCCCCCCCCACTCCTAGGAAGGTACCAATTTAGTAAAATTAAACAGGCTTCCATAAGGTACACTTATTGATCCCTTCCTCATCTCTTCAACTCAAACCGCCAATACATTTTGTTTAATTAGTAACCTTTTGATATATCTCTTCAGCCGCCATAGAACTGATATTACTACTGCTATAACAATTATTGTCCTTAGCATAGGCGAACAACTTATCATGGTTTCTGTGTTATTTTTCCGTACCACGTTCGTTTCTTTTATGGCATTTAATTTTTATTTCAACTGCTCAAAATTTATCTTCTCTAGGGGTTTCGGTAACTCAGGCATTCTTTTTAAGGTTACTGCGATTCCAAATTTCTGTCAAACAACTTTACAAATGATTCTTTCTCTTCAAACCTTTCTTCTGTTTGATAGTATGGAGAAAGAGAGATGGCATACAGGATTCAGAGCACCCCATGTACCGCTCGATTATGGGCAACGGGGGAATCAACTTTATTGTCCTAGTGGGACTCTCCTCACATACTTCAGATAATTCTAAACCCACTTGGGTAGTGACGGCCTAGATTCCATCAGATATGCTGAGAGCCTTGGATAACACAATGTGTGTTTAGTAACTATCCTCAATCCTTTTCCTATCCTCTCTAAACAATTTGAATACATACAACCAATGATTACCTGCCACATAAATTGGGCTACCTGCCCCACAAGTTCCCAGGCATTTTGCATCGTTAGTAACATAATTCCTCTTCTAGTTGGGTTGAGGGCTATAAATTCTATCTCTACTTTGTATTTTGCTACTATTTCTGATTTCTGTTCTACTCGAGGGTATGGAATGGGGGGAATTTTTCCTTTGATACATCTCATGCTCACTCCCCCTGTATAACAATGGAACGGATACGAATACCAATAATTTCTTATCCTCTAACTTGGAGTGCCGTAATATTTCCATAATTCTTCGGTGGGATTTACAGGTAATCTTAAGTAATGAGGTAATTCGGTTTGTATTTCCAATGATAACCTCTTCAAGCGACCTGAGGATACCACGCTAGGTGAAGATGCTCCCATGATAACACATCTAATTACGTCCAAACAGGCTCCAATAATACCATTAGGAATTGGTTAGTTCGTTGCACACTATTATTAATCATCATCAGATGGGAATATTGCTGTATAAAGTCACTTAATTCCTGGAATTCCCTCGCCATCGCTTTAGACACATTAACCACTTTCTCACTTAATAAGTGTAACCTACTTACCAGTTCGTTTATTTTTCCCTTGTTCTTCGCCAACTCCAGCCTCGTTACATTTATTATACATATACTTTCCTTAGCGGCCTAAGCCAACGCCTTTTGATCATCCCCCATTTCCTTTAGTTTTCTCTTCCCAACCTGTATCACTTCCTCAGATACTATTCCGAACAAAACACTTAACGATTTCTCTACAACGGGAATAACTGCTCCCTTATTCTTGGTCTGTATTTGTTCAACTTCTTTTAAATAATTACTCGTTTCTCTCCGCTGATATTCCAACACCTTTAAGAAATACAACAATTGCAAGTATTCTTTATTACGTCTATATTTCCGTGACCTTAGCTTGTCCCAACTTAATCACTTCGCTCTTTGATTTATCTTGAGTTTATCTCTACTTTTAACTAGTGAAGGTGTCACCTAAGGATCTGACTGCGACTATAATCGAAACTGCCTCACAAGCATGAGGGGCTTTCCACACGCATGACAGCACTTACGATCACACCACGACTGCACCCACAGGCGTATCACTTATTTACATATGATTACCCTGAGGATCGGGGTCGACCCGTCCTGCTTCTCTTGAGGGTTGTTGAGGTTTTGTCCTCCTCAACCTCAGTTTTACTAGTTATTCTTATTTACCCTCTACAACCTCCCCTTCTCCTAACTAGCTGTGAAGCTGGGAGACAGGTAATTTTTTTTCTTCTCATTCCCGTCTGTATCAGTCTTGTCTGTTTCTATTTCCACTGGCTACAACTTATTTTCTTCACAAAGCCGAGCTTGGAATAAGTTCCAAACTAAGATTACGAGGTGTCCTCGTGGTATAATGATTAAAGGGCTGGACTGCGGAATCGCAGTAAGCGAGTTCGAACTCCTGTCGCGCTATTACGTTCACTTTCGTAAAATACCCTTGGGAAGGTATTAGCACCCTTATCTTCCCAGTTATGGGTTAAATAGCACCACAACTGTTCTTTAAGAAGGATGAATTTTACATTAAATAACCTACAAAGGTTCATATGCCACCAAAGATTACAGGCATCTCCTGCCTCTATTCATTTTTCAAGGACATTCTTATCTCCGGGGATTGCTCGATGGCTAACCTATTATGATTGATTTCTCCTTCATCATCTTCAGTCTCATTTTCTGTTTCAACATCTTCTGGTTCTGCTAGAGTTTTCCTTCTCTCTTTCCCTTTTGGTTTGAGATTTTCTCAACCATTCACTTTGGCTAATTTCAAATCATTAACATGCCCTCTCTTAACTCGACATGACATTTGATACCAAATTACAAATGTTACTGGTCCAGTCGGTTCCACTATTCTGAAATAGGGTTCCCATCTCCGATCTAATTTTCCTTCTCTCATGTGTACCTTATAAAATACTGGATCTTCCACGCTCAATTCTGCTTCTTTCCTTCTTTTATTTATTCTTTCATTTCTTTTCTTTTGGGTATGCCTAATTCTTTTCTTGGCTTGGGTAAATATTTGATGCTGCTTTTCTTATCAAATTTTGTGGTAGTCCTCCTCCATATATTTCCTTCTAGGTTTCAGCAGATTATCTATCGGTAAGACTACCGAAGACATTCAGACTTTCTTTTTCCTGCAATTCCGTACCAGCCAAGACTTCAGGGTTGGCAACAGAAATCTATTGCCCAGTTCCTTGGCACTGTTATGGCAATGCCTCTACTGGCTTTCCACGCCGCCAACACTTTCGCAAGGCGCAGTTGGCCGAGAGATGACCAACTCGTTCACACGTCCAACAGGATTTATCGATCTTACCGGAGCCACCTTGCTTTTTATTCCCTTCTGAGCGTCATTTCCTGGATCACTTGGACCTCTTTTGGTCTCCTCGACCCTCCTTTGGAATAACCACACCACCTGGTCTGACAATCTCTTGACATGTGACCACAGGTCCAACAAATTAGGCCACATTTCTCTAGAGTGGGTCGACAAAACCCACGCCTCATGGACCAGTTCATCTTCTGGGGGTCAATCTCCTCTTCCCAATTCTCTGGCGGTTCCCCACGTGCTTCCTGTCCGCCTGTTCTTCCCGGGGCCCTCCAAACCTTATCCGGTTTACTCCATCTCTGAGTCCCCTCTGAATCTGGACTTTGTCTCCCTCTAATTCTCTCCCTGTGTCTCTCACTCACTTCCGTCAGGGCTATTGCTTGGTCAAGCCTACTTTGTGTGCCCCTGATCACATCAAATCCTCCTTTGCACCCCCCCACTCTCTCTGCCTTTGTCGTTCATCAGTCTGGGGTCCCTGGGGCTCTTGGTTTCTCTGTGGTTGATTCACCGCTTTCTGCTCTTCCAGAGTCAATGGATTTAAACTAGCCTTTGTTACAACTAATGGTGGTTCGCTTGCTTCACATATTCTTATTTTCCACATCTTTTTAAAATATCCACTTTTCATCGCCCATCACAATTTGTTTCCATACGAAAAATTTAAGTAGCAAATTGCACACGAAAATGCAATCATATGAGTCATTTTCGATTAACCCATGTAGAAGACACACATCTAAGCGACTCACATAACCAAGCTGATGCAAAATATTTTCAATGCTTTATTTGGTCATTTTGTGTATGTTAGTTATTTCGCGTCAATCACTGGTCTGCCCTCGATTTTGGAGCATCGTTCGGTAAGAAATTTCCCGTGCGAAACTTTGCAAACTATTTTTAACACGTCGGATTATTCTCAGTACCTTCTCCATAAAATGCAAAAGTCACTTTCACATTTCAGTTACATTTTTATATTTCTTAAAATCTAAAAGAATAACATGCCCAAAATATCGGATTTTTTAATTTTGCTTTTCTTTTTCTTCTTTTTTCAAATTGTAAAGCTAGAATCATAAAATTAAATTGCTTTAATTAAGAAATTTTTTTTTTTAAATGAACGTTACAGGATATTTTTTTCAATACAAACAAAAAGCAATACTTGCAAATTGAATAGCAATTTACTAAGCTTCGCTTAATAAAGTACAAGGCCAGAAGTATAGGGCACTCAGTGTGAATCTCACTCACTAAAAACAGGCCTCTACTCTAGCTCATTAACCATTACACTACGGGAATCGCCTATCTTTGTCAATTAAGTTAGAAGAAAGCACTCTTAATATTATCTAAAGAAAAACACAGATTAATTTTTTGATCGACACAATATATACATGCGTTTGAGCGTTTGAGTGTGTGTATGAGAGAGAGAGAGAGAGAGAGAGAGAGAGTAAGTGTGTGTGTGTGCGTGTGTGTGTGTGTGTGTGTGTGTGTGTGTGCTAATTAAAGCATATACGTGCTCCAAAAATATCAGTTAGGTAGACTGGGCTCTTTAGCATTAGTAGGGGCAACCAAAGGAAGCAAAGGAAAATGAATTCAAACAAGCTGTACTTTGCTTAGAATTTGACCTTGTGTAACATCCTGCCCGTTGCCGATGAGTTTGTTAAATACATACATGCGCCAATATATATACTTACATAAGTATATCATATCAAGGAAATTATTGCATATTTATGAATGAGAGTTATTTAAAAAATCGTTCTATACATATTAGATACAAATTATTAAACACTTATACGGGAAAGTCGAAAAGGCGAAAATTGAAAAGAATTTCTTTTTTTCATCGACATAAATCTAACTTTTCATCCATCAATCCATCAGTATGTGCGTGTATGCGTGTGTGTGTGTGTGTGGTTCTCAACCCCTCCGCCACGAACAGGATACGACATAAGGTCAATTTTAAATAGAGTATAGCTGGTTTTAATACACATTTGTCCTTCTCCTAGACTGGTTTCCGTACCAAGGCTTAAGAGACCAGTCTATTTACCCATGTATGGGAGAGAAGAAATGGATTCATGCCTCTCTCAAGGTCATAAGGATTTGATTCATGCCTTTCTCAAAGTCATAAAGATTTGAACTGGGGTTTCGAAGTCCATGTACTACGTTGATAACTGTTGCGCCACGTGCGCCTCCGGGGTGTTTGTGTGTGTGTGTGTGTGTGTGTGTGTGTGTGTGTGTGTGTGTGTGTGTGTGTGTGTGTTTGTGATTTTTAAGAACAAGGAATCTTTGTCGTTTTTTGTAATGATAAATAACCCATTGTCATTTAAAGAGAAAAAAAAGATTATTGAGCATAAATAGCCGAGTGTTTTCTATGTCCTACAAAAAATTATAATAATGATGTTTAATGTTTTTGTCTTTAGCTGAAAAAATACGTTCCACCAAAATATAACTAAAACTGACAATGCATCATTGATTCTGACATCTATCTTGATAAAACTACTAACACCGTTTTGTGTGAAACTGCTCTTTGATATGTGATATTTTTGAAACAACGACCTATTTCCAAAAGTGTGGTTTGCAGTGCCCTTTCCACTCCCACGCCGACACTTTAGACGCGAGAAAAGCAGAGTAGAATAGCTTCTGCTAGTGACATCTAGATATGAATTCTCCTGATAAATTCACACCACTGCCACATCGTCATGTAATTCGAAACATTTTGTGTCTTTCTTTAACCGCATCATGTTACTAAATATGACAGATGTTCCTTTGATCACGCCAGCCGTCACCATTTTGGGTCAAATCTCGTTGCTGAATATGTGACAATATACATGGTATTCAATAAGTATTTGCCTTATAGTAAAAGCAGATTTATGCGCTGTTTATATATTTTTTCTCATGTGTGTGTGTGTGTGTGCGCGCGCGTGTGTGTCCATGTGTATGTGTGCACACATCGTACGTATAAATAAGAAATGCACGTTACTCTATCAAAATTAATCATTTTTATGGAATTACACAGGAAATTACAAAATTAATATTTTTCACTCTCAACAAGGATTTACTCGGTAATCAGAGATAGAATTATTATTTTCCCTGTATGCAAGTTTTTCACATGAGCTTCAACTGGTGGTTTTTCACTGAAGTCTGACTGACAGCAAGTCTCCACAAATCTCCAGATTTTTTCAAAGTATTCTAGCTGGATGGTCTCAATTCTTTCTCTAATCCCCAGCTGACACGAAAGCAAAACAGGGTTTGGCATGACTGGGCGGGAAAAGTAATCTACTGGGAAATGTGCAAGAAACTCAAATGTGACTATACTGTACAAACCAGAATCTATCCTAGAAAATGAGATGTATAAAATTCTCTGAAAAACAAATGGATCATCCAATCACGAGTAGAAGACCAGACCTAGAGTTAATTAATCAATTAGTATTAATCAACAATAAGAGAACTTGTCAACTAGGAGATTTGCCGCTCCAATAGATCATGAAAGGAAAATGAAAGAAAGCAAAAGGATAGACAAAATGCTACAGAGTTGAAAAATCTATGAAACATAAAGTTGACGGTGATACCAATTGCAATTGGTGCACTTGGAGCGGTCCCAATAGGCCTGGAAAAGAGACTCGGGGAACTGGAGAGAAAAAAATCCAGCACATGCACTTTTGATCTAATGCCGTCAGTTATCAAATACAGATTAAAATTTCTGCTAAGGCTGCCTGTAGATCAAAGTTTTATTCAAAAAATTTACACCCCGAGATGAAATACGGTTAGCAGTATCACCTTTTTAACAAATTTCGATAGCTTCCAGTGCTACACTTTCCAACAAAAAATAACGATTTAAAAAAGAATGTCATCTTCAAAAATCTTCAAAATGCCATAAAATACGATGATAATTAATGTAAATGTTATGAACTAAAGAAAAATATGCACCAGCGAACAGAACGTATTATCACACTTTATTATATTTGAACATGGCACATGGCATTCGAGTAGACTTACAGACGGCAAGGTAAATGTTAGTACATCTTATGTAGTTATGTATCTGTGATATATATATATATATATATATATATATATATATATATATATATATATATATATATCACAGATACATAACTGTACAATAACTATATATATATATATATATACATCACATATATATATGTATATATATATATATGTATATATATCACATATATATACATTATATTTAACTATATATATATATATATATATATATATATATCACAGATACATAACTATAAAATATATATATATATATCACATATATGTATATATATATGTATATATACATATATATGTATATATATCACATATATATACATTATATTTAACTATATATATATATATATATATATATATATATATATATATATATATCACAGATACATAACTATAAAATATATATATATATATATATATATATATATATATATATATATATATGAGGTGGGTTATGAACGAAAGTATAGACACCAAAACGTCGGTAATAAAATGTTTATATACATATATATGAATTTGTTAAGCCCGACTGCTTTCGGTTATTTGCTATCATCAAAATATGTTTATTTCATAATTGATGACATTTCAAGATTGAAAGGCGTATGAATGTCACAGAATTGGCTTCACGTGTGAATGAAAATTGAACTATGAAGTTTAACTATTTAGATATCTGATTTTGACCATACTTAAAAATCGTTTCAAATTTTTTTTATTGTAGATGTCGTTAAGCAGAAAAATGAGCCTAAAAGAAAACCCATTTTAAAGTCATGAATTTTTTGATATTTCGATACATATCTGAGGGCTAGAATGTGATGCTTTTTAAGAGGTTAGTTAGTTGCTAAGTCCATTTGTGGTAATGATTTCAAGAAATTAAATCCATCTATCTTTATGGGCTTCTCGAATTGATGTGGTCTTGATAAATTTTTCATTGTATAAATTTAACTGTATGACGAGGGTTTCCATGTATTTAAACGTTTCATTGAGACAATTATAGTAAGAGAAAAATGTATCATGAATGTAATAATATAATGTAATAATATAATGATAAGAGAAAATATGATAACATGATAAGAGAAAAGACTACCTTGATTACTTTCAAAGACGAGCATTATTGATTTTAAAAACAAGTTGCTGTATTAAGCAATAATCGCGTCAAATTATCAACATTATTTTTCATAATCTGCAAAGAGCTGCTAATGATCTTTATTTTTTAATTATTTGGATAATTCTGCTTTGGCTTTCTTTATTGTTTTTCATATTCGGAGAGTTTAACAGTTAAAAAGTCACGAACTTCAAATGATTAAATCTTCAGCCTTCATCAAGTATCTAATAGAAGTGTTAACTTCTAACCACAGATTTACGAAGAGAAACTTTATTTTACTAATAGGGATGAGTTAATCTAATCCCTTGTTCTTTGATATTTCTTACACTCTTTAGTAATAAAACTCAGTATGCTACTTTTTGTCGCAAAATTTAACAATCAACTTGTCTGAACTAAAACACATTGTGTTTACTGTATTGTTCATCATGATACAACCTGCCAACAAAATATACTCAATTTCAAAATTTATTTTTAACTAATGAAGATATTGACACTCACGATGCACAGTTCTGTAGAAAAATACAAGAAGTTTATTTTCTGAAACTTAAAGTCAGCTTAGACAATTTGAAATGGAACTTTTTGACATTGAAACTGCACTTACGCTAAAGTGAATTGTTTGAAATAGAACTGATTTGTATAAAATGGATTTGACATTAAATAACCTAAAAATGTTGATATATCATAAGCCCAAACAACCAATCAACCAAAGTAGACGATGTACAAACCAATCTTCAACTTTACATGACTACTACATCTCTACAAATCACTATTTGATGCTGGTCACTAAGATTTTGCAATAACAGCAATTTCTAAGGAACCATTTTTCCGCTGACAGTCTATTGTGGAATTTCCAACCCCAAGTCTGGTCAACAGTGTAGATCACTAACACGAACAATCTCCAATCTTTTTGCAGATACTGATGGTCTCCCAGGACTTTTAACTTTTCCTCTTGTTTTAAATGACTTGTTCCAAACGTAGATGGATTACCTATTCAATTGTAATTTCCCAAAATGTGGTTTGAAATGTTGTTACACGACAATAACACTGTTCGTTGTGCTTAATTCAAGTACACAAAATGCCTTCTCAACAGCTACCGCTTTGGCACCCAAACTGACAATGGAATGCTGAATCCTTAATAATAAACTTCAAGCTGTTCTCTAGAAAATTCTGCATTGTAAGTGTCAATATTTTAAATTGTTTTCTTAATGAATTATTGAAACTGTCTACTTCTTTTGTAGATATTCTGTATAAAACGACAATAAAACTTATTCTAATTATGGTAATTTTGAAACTAGAGAAGACGAAGATGATAAAATGTTGATGTAACTCCGAGTCAGAATAAAAGTTCACTCCAAAGCATTTTTTATTTTCTTGCATTGTATCATAACTCACAACCGATGAAAATCGCTTTTACAGAATGGTACCAGTTGCTGTTGTGAAGAAGCAACGTCTGGGCGTGGTACAGTAACCATATATTTTTAGACGTTTCTATTGAGTGGAAACCTCCATAATCACACCTTTCCCGAAAATAATATCTTTAAAACTCTTTAATATGTGCTTGATATAATTTTTATAATCTTTTTTTTTTTTCCATTGAAAAGTTCTCCAAGCCTTCTTAATTCGTTTTATCTGCTTTTAAAGGCGATGTATCATCATGTAGATATTTAGAAGTTTTGTTTGTAAAGTGTCCTTTATTTCCCTGTTGATTTCACCATCTCTCTCTCTCTCTCTCTCTCTCTCTCTGTGTGTGTGTGTGTGTGTGTGTGTGTGTGTGTGTGTGTGTGTGTGTGTGTGTGTGTGTGTGTGGATTTAAAGTAATAATTGTCCATTAATCGGAACCAGCCTATTCGGTGGAATCTTTAGTTGAAAAGTAAACTTATTTGTCATAGAATACACCAAGTAAAGAAAAATTGAAGTCAGAAGGAAGGAGGGAACGAACGAACGAACGAATGATGAGAAACGTGGAAAATGAGAGGAAGGATAAACTAGAAATGTGATAAAATAGAATTAGTTAGGAATTGACGAAGAAATGAATGAAGAAAAGACAAAGTTTGTTTTTTAATAAATAAATATAAGTTCTAAGAAACGAAACGGATATAGTAAGACAAAATACTGAGAAAGAAAGAAAGAAAGAAAGAAAGAAAGAAAGAAACTGAATAGTGGAAATGAATTGTTTCATGAAGGAGAGAAAATAAGAAATCTTAAAAATGAAAAGCGTCAAATATTTTAATAAAAACGTACCTAATGTAAACAGTGTGGAAAAAAAGAGAAAAGACAAAAAAAGATAAAAAGCAAAAAAGCAAAGAAACTTCATTAGACTTTTCCGAAGACGGTGAATCTATATCTATGGGATTCATGCTTCAATTTGACCAATCATTTTAGATTTAGTTAAAATTCCTGGAGAAGTCCCTGGAAGCTAGCTAACAAAAATTTACATTTAAATATGTCAAGATATATTTGTGCATGCGCTTTTACTTTGAATATCTCCCTTAAGTCACTCATGCATAAAAGGATTTACTTATTCATAAATACTTACATAGAAGATAAAAGTAACTCCGAAAAACATACCAGTGGTTTATGTGATAATTTTATTAGAGCACCTCTTGCGGTGTCATGGCTAGCGAGCTAGACTAGCAGACTAGTATTTGTGAGTTCGACTCTTACTGTGTACCCCAAGAGTCTGGCCTTGCTTTAAGCTTAGCTTTGTAAATGCCAACGTGATAATTTGTTTAGAATTGTATATATTTTCATATGTAATTCACATAATGAAAAGCTACATCAAATATCTACAAAACCAAATTTTCTTTCTTTTTTCTGTTTGGATTTTTTGTTTAGCGATCTAGTCTACAAGACTTGATCGTTAACAATTACTGTACGGTGAGTTCTACCTCACTGCTCTCCTAACTGTTGTAGTCTTACGCCAGACTTTGATTCACTTAGTAAATACGATGTCCAAAAAATAAAGTACAAACACGTTCTAACCAAACATATATATATTATTACTTTACAGATAAAACATTGCTCAGTTGTTGCCAGTGACATTTTTTCCGTATCCCATCAAGATTGATGAATTTTTCCGATCGATTTCTGCATCATTTATAACGTGGGTTCTATTCAGTTTTTCTTTTGTCAATTCTTTGGAACTTAATGAGATGCTGTTTTCTGATATTCCAACTTTTCGTGGACGATCTCATTGACCACCGACTTCGGAAAATCAAATTCAATTATAATTATGTCAATGTTGTTTATGGTCAAGATTTTATACAGCACATATATCGTGATAAGGTTGCGGAACTTGATTTTCCAAAATCGGTGGTTCATAAGATCGTTCACGGGTTAGAATATCAGAAAGTGCTATCTCATTAGGTTCCAAAGCACCCGACTAAAACCAATTGACTTGACCCAACGTTCTTCGAAGAGGACATTTTTGTAATGGAACAAGTGCATCAATATCGATGGTGACTACAAGGAAAGTTAGCATAGTAGTTCTGGTAACATATGAAAAATGCTTTATTAGAAGAGTAATAAACATGTTAAATAAGTTAGTACTTTACTTTTTGGACATGCCACGTATCTATCTATCTTTCTTCTTGAACTTCACTTATAGAAGCTATGAGGAGAATAAACCCTAACCAAGGTGAAAAATAAGAAAAAAGGAATTCTTGGTTACGTTAATCTCACATATTGTGATGCCTTGAAAATCGGCACTTGAAATCTTGTTTTTGTATCTGGACTCGAACATCCACCTTTAGCACCAGTAGGCAACGATTTAAGTCATTCACAATATACACATTTTCTTAAACCCTGACGTCATTCTATCTGCAACTATAAATGAATATATCTATCTATCTATCTATCTATCTATCTATCTGTCTATCTATCTATCTATCATTTCACTGCACTTTTACCAACCTTTCTTCCTGCGTGATGTGTTCCCTGTGTGTAGTGTTGTTCTGTAGTGAGAATTTTCTCTACTTTTTGAAGGAATATTCTTTGTTTATATAGGAAATCTACAGGAAAAATGATGCAGAAAGAATACAAATTTATTCTTTTTAATCAAACAAAAGAGTGATACATTCGGAGGTAGGTGGAATGCATTTCGGTGTGATGAAGGCAACATCTAAGTGAACAGGCTTGTTTCATTTTTAATCCTATATGTAGAAAGTATACTACGTTAAAGGTCAATTGATAGCCTAAATTAATGTTTTTTTTTCTTTTCTTTCTTTTTATTTACTTTCAGTGAAACATTTTTCTTTTTATAAACAGCGTGGGATCTTAAATATGTTTGCTTTCTTAACCGTTAGTTTTGGCAATATATTTAACCTTCTGTCATATATAACGTACATGCTGCTATTATATATATATATATATATATATATATATATATATATATATATATATATATATATATATATATATCTTATGAAATATGTATAATGGTATATATATATATATATATATATGCACCCATCCTCTTCGATACAAAGAGGATGCGACTCAAGATCATCTTTTAAACAGAATACTGCTAGTATGAATTCAGAATTTCGTTCTCTTAGACTGGTTGCTTTACCAGGGCTAGAGAACCCAGTTTAGTTGATTATTTACCTTTAATTATAGGGAGAAAGGAATCCATGTCTTTCTGTTGTATACTGATCCTTGACTGAGCCGTCAATCAGAGATTCTCTACACAGGACGCACCTGGGAAAATAAGCAGAAGCAGTCACGTGGTTGATCGGAAATGTGCGGGTGTTACGAAATAATATATACAGATGCCCACGTGAGAGTTTCAGTTGGAGTCTCAGTCTGTCAGTGCCAGCGGTCAGTCGGATCGGTAGATAGAGAACTGTGGCTTCAGGGGAGTGGGGAAGCAGCCCCCTCCTGGTGAGGACCGGCTGAATACATCTCATCAGATAATAAGCCGTAAAGCCTTGAAGATAACACAGAGCGGCCACTGCAGCCTCCGGTTGACTACCCGCCCCCGCCAGCCGGGAAGTAGAAAAAGTGCTAAGTGGGGTCTTGAAGATTACAAAGCGTGGTATTATCAAGAGAAGAAAAAGTTATGTGTCACAATGAATGGCTGTATTCGTCTCCCTCCTTCTGTCTGTCACTCTCACACCTACAGAGATATGGCTCCTTTCGAAAGAATTAAAAAAAAACGCATGTATTTTTATAACCAAGTGTCGTCGTCCTTCCTTCATCACAGTATACGACATTTCTCAGTGGCATTAACTCAAAGTGATTCTCACCGATGGGTGTACGGCTAAAGTGACAGTTATCCTCAAAGAAAATAAACTCAGCACGCCGAGTTCAAATACCGAATGAGGCTACTTGAGTTTCACTTATCACTAATACCCTAAGGCAAGCCATGTTTCGATCTCTTTTTCCCCCTAGGTATTGGTAAAATAGTTGGGTGGGCCGATCTAGGAGAGGGAAAACTATATTCAAAAACAAAAGTTGGAGTCCTTTTGACAAATCAACGCTGTTTTCCGACTCCTTCTGGTAAATTGTCTTTCTCTTAGACAACATTCGTATCATGAAGGAAAGAGACTAACTGAATTGGGTCTTCCATACAACTTTGTACAACCCTATACCGAGATCTGAGCCCAGACCCATGGAGTCTTGCCAGACAGACTGAAATCAGAATAACATATTAGATAATTTTTAAAATATTTTATGCGAGCAAAGATCCCACAAAATCATTATTCAGTTGCAAATTGGACTGGAAGTTGATTGATTCTCTTAGAATATTTTAAATGCTCTCACAAAAATCTTGCGATGATATGCCGTTTTTGCTGGGTTTAAGTTACATACATAGAAACATAAAGAGAATTTTAGTAATACAAGTACTGGGTCATTGGATTTTTTTTAATTTTAAGAATTTTAAATGTAAAATTCAACTGAAAACCTGTGCACAACTAAGCTGCTTATATAAAGAAGTGACGATGTCTCGACATCTGGACAGCAGTCTTGACAAGTCAGTGTCAATTCTCGATACTTTTTATCAGCAGGTATTTTGCAAAACACGTAAATATGTTATGTAGCAGCATCCATACTCATCAGACCTAATATTGGGGGTGCTCGTGACATCATCGTACAAAATGAACCTGTCGACCCTGATTCAAATTCTGAACGACGCCGTTTGCATCTCACATAGCGCTAATACCCTTGAGAAAGGTATGAATTCAACTATTCTCTTTCAATTCCACCCAAGCTATGGCTAAATAGTAGGACTGGCTGTGTTTTTAATGTTGGTAGGACAACCAATCTTGAAGGAAAACTCTCAATTCAAAAAACGTTATACTCCGCTAAAAACCCCAGTTACTGGTTAAACTGCTGTTCTTCTACAAGGAGGGTTTTGGCATTAAATAAACACGAAGATTGATATGTCAATAAAAAAAAGAGACTGAGCCAAATCCGCTTAAAATTGACCTCATGTTGAATCCGGCTCGTGGCTAAGAGGTTGAGTATATATATATATATATATATATATATATATATATATATATATATATATATATATATATATATCAGACCTAGCTCCGTGTGACTGTTTCTAAACTGAAATTTCATTTCAATTTGAAGATGTTGAGATATATATTTAAACAATATGATGTTTCAGCTTCACACCGTCTAAGAGATGAGTTTCAGAGGCGCTTCAACCAACGGAAAATATAAATGAAATAAGTATATTGAAGGCTAGTTGGAACTATTCTAAAGAAAGTTAACGTTTCAATTATTGTTCATTTCTGTCTGGATAAACACAGCTTCAGTCTTAATACTTTTTGAACGCATCTCGTATATAGATAGAAAAACCTATTTATGTCTTAAATTTTTATAAACTTCTCAATATGATCTCAAGACCTGAAGGGAGGATAGTGTGAAACTGAACGTAAAACTTAAGAAAATATGGTTGTAACCAAAGGAAATGAAGGCTATTGGCGACATCACAGTCAAACGGACAGCGTAAGGAGTGTTGTTTGTAGAATTTTGACGTTTTGTCAATAACAACAGTAAAATTGAAGGGAAGAAAAATGAATAGAAGCAACCAAAGGTGCAGCTGTCAGACTTTTACTTAAGGATTGTTTGAACTCTGTATCAGACATATTAGGTGACAACATTAAAAACATTTTAAGTGAAAATGCTTGAACGAATCTTTTCATGTTGTCTAGAAGAGACTGAGTCAGATACACAAACCCTACCGAAAAATTCACAAGTAACGATAATCAGCCTTCTGTGTACCTGCAAAGCAGCTCCAACTCGATCAGTCACCAATTCTTTGATAGATTGATAGATAAATTGTACTTCTTTTTAACTACATGACAAGAAATTGCAAAAGCTGTTACTAAAAGTTTCATGTGATATTTTGGCTAAAATCGTCGAACAGAAAACTTTTACAAGTGTGACGATTGTGGACAAAATATCACGTTCAACTTTTAGTCACGGCTACCAATTTCGTTCACTTCTTATAACATTTGAGATTTTACATAGATAGATAGATAGATAGATATTGTGACTCTGAATCAGTTTTAACCAAATCAAGAATCTCGAAAAAATTAACCATGAATTTGTTCATGATCAAATTCACCAAATTTGGGGGCTGCATATATATATATGCAGCCCCCAAATTTGGTGAATTTGATCATGAACAAATTCATGGTTAATTTTTTCGATATATATATATATATATATATATATATATATATATGCTTGTGGTGTAATGGTTACCGTCGTAAGAAATGGACACGGCAACCCGAATTCAAATACTGGACTCGGCTGTTTGCATTTTACATAGCACTAATATCTTTAGGAAAGGTATGAATCCAACTATTCCCATTCCAGCAATGGGTAAATAGTTGGATAGATTGGGTTCTTTAATCTTGGTATGGCAACTGGTCAAGAAGTAAAACTCTGAATTCAAGCCTGTTAAACTCCGCTTAAAAATTGACCATGTGTTAAATCCTGCTCATGCGGTGGGGTTATATATATATATATATATATATATATATATATATATATATATATATGTATATATATAAATGAGCTAGGCATGACTCAGTCATTTGCCAGTTTGTCTCTCGGACCAATTGATGTGGGTTTGATAATCACGGGTTTCCTATTCGTGTTGCCTTCTACCAAGAGTGTGCTTATTTGTAATAAGAAACTGAAGAAGTAAAAGATTTACTACCCTTATCAATTTACTACACTTATAATAATACAGAGACAAGTGGTAAAAATCGATTTTGTTGCGTCAATTTTCTATGTCTGCTTAGAAATATGAGAATATTCAAGCCCTACTGTCCTACTACCAACATACACTTACGAGGTTGTGAGTCAGGATTATAAAATAACAATGATCCTCTGATAAAAGCGACAACCAGGTTCTTGTTTATCGCCGAAGAAAATATATAGTAAGTCAAGAAAAAATATTTTGTTGCGGAAAACGATGTTATTATGTCGCTTGTGTCTGTTGTAGATTCCGTAGAAATAAATATTACGATCGATTCTTTCTCTTTACTAAGTTCAGCTTTGAGGAGCACAAATCTAATTGAAGGAGGTGTGGTTTAGTAATATCATGTTGATAAGATTAGATTGTATTATTACACTAACTGGGGATGTCGTAATGGCTAACATGTGGGATTGCGACATCGTTGTAAGCGAGTTTAAATTCTAATGGAGTCATTACGTTCATTTTCAGATTAATACCCTTGTGAAATATATGAACCACCTTATCTCCCTACTAAGCTATAGTTTAGATAGTATCACTGCTATTCTTCGAGAAGGATGACTTTGGCATTAGATAACCCACGAAAGTTGATATGCCATAAAACAAAGAAGCAGAAACTGATGCTAAATGAGGATGTTCTCAGTACGGTGAATATCGATGTCGAAAATCCTTATTTCAACTTAACTTCATTATCAATTAATATCATTGATGAGAATTGCTGCTCTCCGTTTCGAAATATTTGAATTGTTGCTATTAAATAATGAGATTAGGCTCGTGAAAGTCGTATCAAATCGCGCATGCGCAAATCTCGCGATATGTACTATCCGATGGACAAGCATAAACAAATCCTTATTTTCATTTTTTATTTTTTTTCAAATCCTCTCATGTCTACAATTTGCTTTTACGCATCGCTTGAAATCAACACGTTTTTTTTTTGTTTTTTTTTTCTTTTTCTTTTTTTTATTCATTTCTTTTTTCCCCTTTTTTTTTTTTTTCTTTTCTTTTTGACGCATCGTGAAAATAATCACTTCAAAACTTGAAGAACACATCAATTATAAATTTTTGGATGGAACTGAACAAAACGGTTACGCCCGGCTGGCGGTCTTTAAGATACACCGACTGTATCCCCAGAAGTGGGTAAGATACGTGCCGAAAAAGGTGGGGGTCTGGGTATGACACTAAACTGAATGTTAGACTCCAGTTCTGGATATCTGGTGAGTGTAGAGTACTAATTTATTGCCTTTACTCCCAGGCCCAAAGTGATGGTACCTGTGAGAGTCCCATCGATGGCTCAAATAGATTTATTTAAAATTATTCGTATTTGATGCAATATAATCATAGATAATTTGTATTAAGAATAGTTACATGAAGTTATAATTGTTTACTAAAGAAATTCATTACTTACTTGAAACCATATAATTGTGTAAACAAATAGCTATTATTAAATAGAAATAATTACTTGAAACTGTATATGTACTAGTATTAAATAGGAATACTTGAAACCATACAAATTTGTGCAAATTATTTGTATTAGATAAAAATACTTGATATCATATAACTGTGTGCAAAAAAAACTCTTAAGAAACAAATACACAAAAAATGTAAAAATAAACGGACAGGGAATGCGATTCCCTAACCCTTATTTATAAAATAACCCTAAAAAGATTTACATGCCATTAAAATCAATGAAAATATTTAAAGAATGTTTTCTAATGTTGACTGACGTTTATGAAGATGAAAACGTACAAGTGCGTCCACTACTAAGTGACACGAGGAATTTTGTGGCGTTCAAGAGGGTGTCTAAGATGATAAAATTTTGTTATGTTCAGATTTCGGTAATATAGTTACAAATATTTCTATCAAATATTATTAATCGCCACAACTATTATTATTAATATCGAATTTACTGTATTATATGGTTTCAAGTATTCATATCTAATATAAATTCTAGTAAAAGGCGATGCAATTAGTGTATTCTAAGACTTGCCGAACAGACTATCACCCAAATTTAATGGAAGAAAATTGAGATAAGAACACAATGTTATTTTTAGCTAATTTGTTTTTAATTATATCATATTTACCAACCCCTCCGCTCGGGTAGGATATGACACAAGGTCAATTTTTAAGCGGAGTTTAACAGGTTTGAATTCAGAGTTTTCCTTCTCCTAGACTAGTTGCCTCACCAAGGCTGAAGAACCTAGTCTGCCCTACTATTTACCCATAGCTGGAGGGAGAATAATTGGATTCATACCTTTCCCAAGGGTATTAGTGCTATGTGAAATGCAATGTCTCGTCCAGGATTTGAACTCGTATCGTCGTGTCCAATTCCTACGACGATAACCACGGGCACCTCACTTGTTTTTAATTATACAAGCATTGTTTATTACAATCAATCCTTATTAATAAACCAGCATCGCTTTCCGCTGTTTGATACCCAAGAAATGTCTATACAATTAAAACGAATCAATCGCTGTTGTTTATTATATAAGCATTGTTTATTACAATCAATCCTTATTGTTTATGAGATCAGCATAATTTTCCGCAGTTTGACCCCCAAGAAAGGTCTATACAATTAATACAAATCGATCCCTCGCAGCCAAGCAGGACTCAGTTTACCTCTGATCTCAGGTCCAATGAAAATCCTTGTTTTCTGTCTTATATCAGTTTTCTAAACACCAAAATTTTATTTTTAGACTATTTTTCATTAGAATCTACAAAAATCAGATAAGCATTGCTTTTATGAAGTTTATGTGACCAATTTTAATGTAAAGGAATGAAAAGATGTAAACCGTAGATTCAGAATCATCTCAATCGATTTAGTCTAAAACACTTACACACACACTTATATATATATATATATGTATATATATATATATATATATATATATAGCTATATATATATATATAGCTATATATATATATATATATATATAGCCTAGTGCAGGCAGCAAATGTCATTGGTCTCTACGTGAACTCTGATGAACCAGAGTTCATGTGTTTTAATGAAGATGTTAAATGGCAAGCCTCTGAAATAAGTAGACCAGTTCATATACCTCAGCAGTAATATCTCATCAATTGAGAGGGATGTCAACATACGCATAGGTAACGCATTGACTGCTATCGACAGATAGTCGACCATATAGAAATCTGATCACGTTGTAGCTGTGTCGGTACTACTGTATGGTTGCACCACTTGGAAATGCTTGGAGAAAAAGCTAGATGGTAACAACAAAAGAATGCTACGTGCTGTTGTAAGTAAATCCTGGAAGCAGCAACCGACAAAACTGCATCTGTATGGCCTTTTATATTTCATCTCGCAAACCATCCAAGTAATATGAACAAGACATGCTGGATACTAATGAAGAAGTAAGGACAAACTTAGCGATGTTTTCCTATGGATTCCTACATATTGTACAAACCAGTGTTGACTGACCAGCAAAAACATACATTAATTAGCTCTGTACGAACACTAGGTGTCGTCTTGAGAATTTATCAAGAACGATGGATGATAGGGACAGATTGTGAGAAAGAGTCAAAGAAATCTGTGCTGTCGGCACTCTTTGATGATTATATATATATATATATATATATATATATATATATATATATATATGTTTAGAATCTCTTAAATTTCTGTAATCCTTCTGAGTAGTTGGTCATTTTAAAAAGATTTATCCGATCTTTAAGCTTCCTCACTGTTTCCGAGAGTACATCTTCTCAACCTGAGCAAAATCTCTCCTGCCACTTCAAACTCACATTCACGTGACATGCACTCTCCTTGATAGACTTCGGTTCCTATACCATTCAAGATATAAAATTGATTCGTTGCTAGACTTTTGAACTGGCTATTTTTATGACACGTCAGGAAAACATGTCTACTTCAAGTTATGCATAACAGTGAATTGAAAGTTTTAGCTGTTCTTTATGCTTTCTCGTTAGTCGACGTATATCACGTGGTTTGGGCATGCATATTGTGGCATGCTTTGTTATTTAATAGACGCACCAACATATGTACTCCGATGTATATGTCCGTTAAAAAGCCACAAATAAATGCACTATATGAATATATATCCTTAGATTTAGTACAACTATATATGAATTCATCTACCAACTCCAACCTAAAAACCAAAACACTTGTCCGGAAACTTGAAAGGATCATAATAAAATTATGTAGACAAAATGTGTCTTCATCATTTAATCCAACATGCTTAGATGAAGGACTGCTGCTTACCAATATATATATATATATATATATATAATCCTTAAATAAGTACACTATATATATACCCTTAAATGTGTACAACTATATATATATATATATATATATATATATATATATATTAGATATATATATTTAATTCATGGAATGTAGACTGCGACCCTGGGTTTCATGGAGTTTTTTTGCCAAGCAATTATTATAATAGCTCTATCCTGCATATTGAGCATTCTCCATATAATATTGCACTTGGTTCAGCACATACCCACAAAGTGATTTATTGACAACCAAAACTCTTATAATATAATATTATATATATTATCATACGTATATTTATATGATTGCACGTATTTAAGGATATACATATGTATATATATATTGTGAACTTATTTAAAGATGATATATATATATATATAATCTTTAAATAAGTGCACAATGTATATATATATATATCCTTAAATACGTACAATTATATATATATATATATATATATATATATATATATCATCCTTGAATAAGTAAGTAAGTAAAGTTAGCGACCATAGTCGAGGGTGACCCGAAGGCTCCCTTTTCGATAGCTACTACACCAAGGTGTAGGGGAGGGCGCTACTCCATTCCCAGGATTGCTCCACTTTACCCTTGAACCGTACCTTATAATGCTGAGTGTTAAGCAAGGTGGTATCAAGTACCATTTTTAAAGTCTTTGGTATGACTCAACCTGGGATTGAACCCAGGTCTCCCGAATTTATGGAACATTATACAATCGCAAGGGAATCATGAATAACCAAATTCTTCAGCATCGATTCTCAATGACCAAGAAGCAGTACAAAGATAAGTACTCCCATATAATTATGCTTTTTTTCCTTTTGATTTAAGAGGTGTTGCAATTTGATTTTTGGCTACAAAGTTCCAATATCTCTCTCTCTCTCTCTCTCTCTCTCTCTCTCTCTCTCTCTCTCTGTATATATATATATATATATATTCGTGATAGCTTCATAACTTGTTTCTGCTATATTTGGTGTATTTTAAGATCGATCTTGCTGGTTTTTGCTCCAGACAAGATTCAAAAGCCGTAGATCATTATTGTCAAGGTGACGATAGAATTTGACTAATAAGCATTTATATTTTTGTTCCCATGTATATTACTTGCTGTTTTGATCAGATTAGGCCGGCGTTCTCTATGGGTTTCCAAACGTCATTCATAGGGAGGAGAAATGACGTATCCTATTACACACCTCCCCATATTTTAATCCATAAGATATTAATTTGAGTCGGCCAATTATTATTATTGATATTTCAACTATCATGATCACCATTATTCTCTCTCTCTCTCTCTCTCTCTCTCTCTCTCTCTCTCTCTCTCTCTCTCTCTCTCTCTCACTCTCTCTCTCTCTCTCTCTAAGGCGTTCAAATCTCACTTCCAAGACCACTAGATAAAGAAACACATTTCACCAATATACAGATTTTTAAAAAATATACCACAATAACCAATTTCTTATATTACATAGAGAAAAAGACAATACTAACCCATTCAAATTACAAATTCAACAATGCGTAACGCTTTAAATTAATCTACAAGCTTTCTATTATTGTATTATTCCAATATTACTGTTAGAGGGGATTTCCTTGGCTGCCTAGAAAATTAGTAGTCAAAATTCAGACTTTCTGCTGAGTTCTAACATATTAGACATTTACAGAATATAATTTAGAACCGTACAAAGACAAATAATCAGCCCAGTTGTCTGCATCTCTACAATTAGTGTCCAGGATATGACACAAAACAATCTGATGGTGAGGCTCCATCCCTGGAGCTTAGGGGAATGTAAAATACCTCTTCATTTCCATCGCTTCCAAGTCCACTCTAACTCTGTGTGGTAACCCCTGATAGGGTCCTATCTATGGGTCAAATAGAACTGTTTAACCATTTAAACTGTGTGCAAAAATGACTTATGCTGTATCAAATTATTAGAAATAGAACTCTTTGACTATTTAACTGTGTGTAAACAAGTGACTGATGTTTAATTGAATTCTTAGTGACTCATAGCAATACTTGAAACCATTTAACGGTGTTCAAATAAAACTATAAGTGAGGGATAATTGAAACCGTTTATTTGTATGCAAAATAGAATTATTGATATTACATTGCAGTTCTTGGAACCATTTGACTATGTGCAGATGAGTGAATAATGTTGAATTGAATCAATAAAGTTAAATAGCAATACTTTTAACCATTTCACTGTCTGCAAACTAATAAGTGATGTTAAATAAGATTATTAGTGTTATGGAGGTGCCAGTGGTGTAATGGTTATCGTCGCAGGAAATGGACACGGCTACATGAGTTCAAATCCTGGACTGATTGCATTTCACATAGCACTAATACCCTTGGGAAAGGTATGAATCCGATTATTCTCCCTCCAGCTATTGGTAAATAGTAGGACAGACTAGGTTCTTCAGTCTTGGTGAGGCAACTAGTCTAGAAGGAAAACTCTGAATTCAAACCTGTTAAACTCCGCTTAAAACTTGACCTAGTGTTATATCCTGCCCGAGCGGAGGGGTTGGGTAAATATGATTAGTGTTAGATCGCAATTATTCAACTATGTAGAAATAATAGCAATACTTGTGTGCAAACAAATTAGTTCTAACTCATTTTAAACAAAATTACGTTCAAACTATTCACTTACAAATGATATATGTACAGCCATTTAATTGTGTGCAAATAAATGACTGATTTTAAATTGTTTGTATTACATAGCAATACTTGAAATCATTTATCTGTGAGCAAAAAATGAGCTCAGGTCAGTGTAAAAATGTTGTCTACAAAACGTGTTTTCAAATCATATATACTTAATACATATGTATAAACGAGATTGGGCGTTAAATAATCTACAAATATTGGTATGCCATAAAACCCAAACAAAGAAACAAACAAAAACCAAATAATTCCTTTATTTGGCTTTGTACCATTCCTTTATTAAGATATAGGAAACGTGTATATCGTCAACCTTCCGAATGAGAAGGGCCTGCTTACCCCTGAAATCAGCCTTCAAAATCCTAATGCGTTTTTACGCGGGCTCCAAGAATAACTGTTGTCTATTGATACATTCACTCACAAATACACACACATGCGCGCGCACAAGCACACGTACACGCGTATAGTGTTATCTCTTGATCGTTTTCAGTGTTAAGAGTAATCAATGTTGCTATACTAACTCAACTCTTGTATCTAAAAGTAATTGAACTCACGTGATTCTACATCGTACAGTGGCAAAACAATTAATTCCATAATAGAAATTTACTCAAGACTAATTCTTCAGAACCCCCTAATTAATGACCATTACTAATTGTACAATTCAATACGTTCAATGCAAGGCAGGATGTCTGAGTTAGATTAAATGAGTATTTATTGAATGGAAAAGTAACTAACTTTAATCACCTCCATCTTAGGAAATGCTAATATTGTTAGTAGGGCTAACAACTTAACTTTATTTTCCCACAGAATACATTAAGTACTTGTTTCCTTAAATGAATAGTTCTGTATACGGATTGGATTTTAACAGGGAAAAAAAAAAGTAATGACTGCTTTTTCCAATATGGCGGCTTCATTGTCTGTTGTTTCAAATTGGTAGATTCTTGATATCTTATGAACCGAAGGAAAAAATCAAAGTTCTAAGGACTCGAACGAGGAATCGGTATGCTAGAATTTCAATGACCTTCTTCTTCTTCTTCTTCTTCTTCTTCTTCTTCTTCTTCTTTTCTAATTAAATCCTTGTCCTCCTAATTATCTTCACTTTTTCTTCTCTTTCTTCTTCACTTTCTTATTTCTCTTTTTCCAATTAGCTTTTTATTTCTTTATTATTTTTTTCGCTTTCTTCTTCATGATCTTTACTTGTTTATATCTTATCATTTATCCTGTTTCAGGTTCTTCTTTTTCCTCTTTACATTCTTCTTCTTCTTCATATTATTATTATTATTAAATTTTCAGCTTTACTTTCTGTTTTTTACAATCTTTCTCTGGATCTTTACCCAAGATTTAGTGTGAAGGAAAATAGTGATTATATGCATTCTATATATATATATATATATTTTTGTTGCCTCTTTTGGTTGTTACTATTTTAACCCAATTGATAGTACTCTCCTGAAATGAGCAGTTCCACAAAGTACTTTTTTTTGTATTTCATAGAGGCGAGAACTGCTAGATATCTTGTTAATGTGTTTATCTGTCCCTTTCTTGATCATACTCAGGGCTCCTACTATTACTGCTTCGGTGGTAGTTTTAAGGTGCCGAATTTTTTTTTCAATTTCCATTTCCTGGTCTTTGTATTTACTTTATATATACTAGTCTATTATACTGATATGTTATTATCTGTTGGAACTAACATATCAATTAGAAGGCATGTTGTTGTTGTTGTTGTTGTTATTGTTGTTCTATTCTTTATGTGGTTTTACACCGGCTAACGCTGGTGGTCTTTTATTGGAGTCTGAATGACCACAAGTCTCCGCGGGTCTCCGGGTCTTTTCTGAGTATTCTAGTCGATCTTAACAATGTTCTAGTCTGGATGGTCTCGATTCTTCATTTGATTTCTAATTCCACCTGTCTTTTTTCCAAGCTCTTGGGGACCGTTCCAAGTTTGTTTTTTTTTTTCAACTCCACTTTAACTCTGAAAAATGTACACTATTCTGCAAGATTGTTAAAAATGATAGTTTCATGCCTTTTCAAAGAACCAAATTGCAGAACAACCACTCATCTAATCAATATCCTCATTTCCTCTGATTCCTGAGATTGTTCTAAATCTCTCATTTACTTCTCAATCTCGATATGATTTTTTAATATTTTATCAAAACATTCTGTTAATGGATTAACAGAATTTCAGCAAATCTAGCACAGCCTAAACCAAGACTCATTTAAACTATTTTGCAAAAATCTCGTTTCAATTTCTGAATAAACGATACAGGTGCAACTAATTTAGAATTAATTGCAAGCATAGTTCTCTATAAGTTGTGTGCATGCGCAGATGTTTTTCAACCCGCGCCAAAGGAAATCAATGTGCGCACCAATTATTAGTTGCCTAAAATAGGATTTCACTAATAATATATTTGAAAAAGTTTGCTCGTGGTTACTAGGAAAAATGGTTTGTAATGTAAATGAAAGAGGAAGAAATAGGTTTGTTTTATGATAAAGGAAGTGGGTTCAGGAGAAATGAATCAGATTTAGTTGTAAAGGGAAAGAATCAAGTTTAAGATAGAATAAGTTGGATTAGTAAAAAGAAAATCTTTGGAAGAATTTTAGCAATAGGTGCTTTAAAAGAAACATCTCTGAAGTTCATTTCGAACACCTGATAGCTGCAAGCCAAGTCGACTGAGGCTTTAGAATACTCGACTGCATCTCTGGAGAGGAGTAAGATCACTCCCAAAGAGTGTCCTAGATATGACACAAAACAATCTGGTTGTGAGACTCCAATCTTGGAGCTTTGGGAAATTTGGAGTACTCCTTCAGTGCCATTGCTTCCAGGTCCACTCTGACCCAGAGTGATAGCACCTAATCGGGTCCTCTCTATGGGTCAAATAGAACTGTTTGACATTTAAACTGTTTCCAAACAAATGGCATGCTAAATTAAGTTTGATCATTTAACAGAATTATTAATGTTAAATAGCCATACTTGAAACTGAACTATGTGACTAAATTGAATTATTGATATTGTATAGCAATACTTAGAACCATTTAACTGAGTGCAAATGAATGAGGAATGTTAAATAGAATGATTAGTGTAAAATAGTAATTTTTGTAACCACTTCACAGTGTGTAAACAAACGATTGATATTCTATAGAATTATTAGCGTAAGATAACAATAATTGAATCCATGTAAAGGTGTAGAAACAATAGCAATGCTAGTGTGCAAAAAAATTAGTTGTAACTCATGTAAAAATGAAATTACCTACGAACTACTCACTTACAAATCATGTATATCTATTTTAATGTATGCAAACAAATGATTTATGTTAGATTGTTACTGTTACATAAAAATACTTAAAACCATTTAACTGTGTGCAAACAAATGGTTAATAGTAAATAGAATTATTCATATCAGATAGAAATACTTTAAACCATTTAACTGTATGCAAAAAAATGAACTCAGGCTCATTTTTAAATTTTGTCTACAAAATGTGTTTACAAATCATATACATCTAATGTATATGTATTAACAGGATTTGGCATTAAATACCCAGCAATGGTTGATATGCCATAAACCCAACTCAACCAACTAACTAATTGCTCCTGAGAGAGCAACTATTTTACTGTTTCAACGAAAAATAGTTCATACAGAAGCAAGAAAAGAAGAAGAAAGAAAAACATATTGATTTATTATGAATGAAATACAAATTGTAAGCACTTTGAAGAGAGTGTGATTTTACCTTCAAAAGATACTTTTTCGCCATACAAAAAATATCAAAAATAAGCAGAAAGACACAGAAGCAAAAAATACAAAATAAAACAAAGAACCAGCAAAATAACATCAAAACAAAATAACATCAAAACAATAAACTAGAGCGTGTCAAACTTATAGTTTTACCAACAACCTAAAGGGACATGGCGTAGTGGCTAAAGTGTTGGTTTCTGGCCTCGAAGTAAGCGAGTTCAAACTCATCTCATTTTTACGTTCAATTTCAGATTAATACCCTTGGGAAATGTATGAACCTTCTGCTCTCTCGTGGTTAGCTCTTCTTCTACAATGATGGTTTTGCTATTATCAACCAACTAATGTTGATAGACCATTAAATAACCAAAATTATTAGAATTCATCAAGAAAAATTGGTTGATTTTAATGGCGTGTCAACGCGTCTGGGGTTATTTTATGCTTAATGGTTAGGGAATAGCATACATTGTACGCTTATATTTACAATTTTATGTTGTGGTTTCTAAAGAGGTTTTTTTTTTGCACTTGGTTATATTTAATCAAGTATTCTTATCTAAAAGAAATAATTTGGCAACACATCTATTTGACCCATTGATGGGACCCTAACAGATATTACCACTCGAGATCAGAGTCAACTTGAGAGTAACGGCAATGAAGTACTACTCAATACTCCCCCAGATCTCTAGAACTGGATTCCAACAAACAAATGCAGTTTAACATAAACATGTCACCCTTTTTTGCAGAGGGTCTTACCCCGATTCAGAGGATATAGAATAGCAGAAAAAATTATATATATATAAGTAAATTTGGCAACCATAGTCGAAGGAAATATATATATATATATATATATATATATATATATATATATATATATATATATAAGCACTCTGGTGAAGGAATTTTCGGCTGCCGCTCGCAAAATGCAAAGCTCTTCGAACGAATTGAGCCCTCTAGTATCCGGTAAACAAATGAACGCTGCTGCTGCTGTTGCTACATTATAATTCCCTAAGCCGACGTAATACGCTTGTTGACCGAGTAGTCTGATACTAAGTCTAACGTAAAGTTGTGCGGGTTTCGATCCCAGCTTCAAGCGTCCTACGTATCCAGCCACACTGAAGAGTTGTGATACAACGAAACAGTCTGTCTGTGGATGATTATATATATATATATATATATATATAATTGTTACCGCAGAGACAACAGCAGTAATGCCACCAACGTCATCAGATGATGGTCCCGGAGTCAACCATAGTTTCGGAGCCAAAGTATCATTACCACTAACACAGTTTGCCTCAGAAGTACCTTACGATACCACCAGGCTTTGTTTTGTGTCACAAAGCGGGAATAAAGAACCTTGGCTAAAATGCGCCACTGTAACCAAATTGAGTCAATAGATCAAATTTAGTTTATATATGTCCATTAGGTCTGTTATTAGCCTTTGGCTTTTTATTGTTTGAATGGTTATCATTGTGAATATTTGTGGTTGATCATATTTACCCAACCCCTCCGCTCGGGCAGGATATGACACAAGGTCAATTTTTTAAGCAGAGTTTAACAGGTTTGAATTCAGAGTTTTCCTTCTCCTAGACTAGTTGCCTCACCAAGGCTGAAGAACCTAGTCTGCCCTACTATTTACCCATAGCTGGAGGGAGAATAATTGAATTCATACCTTTCCCAAGGGTATTAGTGCTATGTGAAATGCAATCAGTCTTGTCCAGGAATTGAACTCGTATCGCCGTGACGATAACCATTACACCACCACGGGCACCTCCTAAATATTTGTGGTTGACGGTTTACATTTAACAGAAAAGCTTCAACAGAAGAAACATTCAAACCAAAAGATTTTTGAGACTTTTAAAATTTTTCTGAATATTTTGCTAATGACTTCATCTTTAAAAAAATCTTTTATTTCTATTAAAGCATTTAATTCTTTTATCTCTAGAAAACTTACATTTGCTTAGTAATTTTCTATTGATAGATTAAGTAAAATTCGATTGTTGTTGATTTTAGATATAATATCACTTGCGAAAACTAATGGATTCTTTAATAATCTTTCTTTACTTAATAATTTTTATACGTCATCACATGACATTTCAAATGAAGGAAAAGAAAATTTTGATTTTTTTCTTATATTTAATACTCGACTTTCAATATCGCGAAGACACAGGATTTTTCAGTATGATCATTTACCCCAGGGCACTCTACCGTTCATCATAAAAAAAGCTATTATCAATATTATTGCTATTATTGATCTCTTTGCAAGTTTTTCAAACCAGTAGTAACTGGTGACCTTCACTGAAGTCCGAGTGGCAACAAGTCTCCTCAGATTCCCGGGTTTCTTTTCTCTGTTCTAGCCGTTTTAAGCCGTTCTTTGTTCGGGACTGTCACATTTCCTTGGATTCCCAGTTTCCCCAGTCTCTTTTCCATGTTATTCAGGATCATTTGAAGGGCTCCAATTTATTATCATCATTATCATCATCATTATTAATATACTGTTGCTTTCGAGTTTTTCACACTCGCTCTGTTTGATTGGTTGTTTTGTTTTAAGGAGTATTAACCCTTTTCGGATCATCGAACGCCGAATTAATTCATTTTCATAAGTTTCAAGCAATTCAGTTTTGCATAAGTATAGTTTTTGTTTTGTTTTGTTTATACACAGTTAAATGTCAAATAGTTCTATTTCAAACAACTCAGTTTAGCATAAATACGCAGTTTAAACACAGTTAAATGTAAAAACAGTTAATGTCAAGCAATTCAATTGAGCGTAATTACAGTTTAGTTCACTCCGGGGACAGAGTGGGCCTGAGAGTGATGCCAATGAAGGGGTACTCCGCATTCCCCAAAGCTCCAGCATTACTGAAGCTTCGCTATCAGATTGTTAAGCGTCATAACTAGGACACTCGTTGTGGGTGGTCTTATCTCTCTGCAGAGATGCAGTCAGAGTATTCTGCAGCCCCAGCTGACTTGGCACGGTCAACTGGGGTTGCAGAATACAGTATATCAATGTAACTTTATTGTACTCCTTTCCACAACATTTTTCAGTCCAAATATTTTCTCAGTTTTTCGACTTCCTTCATTTTCACTGTTGTCATCTGGTGTTACATAAAAGAGAAAGACAACAACATTGACGTATAAAAATATATTCAGCTTCTTTTCTTTTTCTTTTATTACCCAAAATGCACGGTCGGGTAAGAGTGAGAAAGTGTTGGAGACTGCTAAGATGCGCACATACATGGGCAGACGGTACGGATCTTCTGTGAAATCTCTCTACCTTTCTGCCTTTCGGGTCGAAATCTCCGTTGTTACATAATATTCCTAACGTCCACGCTAATTCTCGTCGTCACATCTCCAACCTGCTGCTTACACGTTGCGTGTGGACACGCCTCCTTCTAGCATGCCACCAACGCAATTTACGCGACATTTCTGCCGAAATGCCTGCGCCGTGTTTACTTTAGGAATCAAGTGCACTTCCTGTTTTTATTCCCAGTGTCCGACTTCCTTCTAACATGTCACCCACGCAATTTATGCGACATATCAAAGTTCAAGTCAATATCCAACATTGGAACAACAAAATCCACGAGATGACAAGTTCTTTTCTTGTTGTTGATTAAATCTAGTTTTTTTTTAGTTCTCTTGCAGGGTCCAATTATTTTTCTGTCTTTTTACTTTCTTTTATTTTTACTGTGTGGTTCGCCGGAACGGTAAAATCTACTATACAAGATCTGGTCTTCTGGCTGTGCTTAGGTGATTTGCCTATATCTCAAAGAATTTACACGTCTCATTCTCTAGGACGGAATCTGGTTTGTACATATATCATTTGGTAGCATGGTCAAATTTCAATATCTTGTACAATTGCCAATAGATCACCTTTCCCACCAAGTTGTACCTAGTCTCGTACTCCTTTTGTGCTGCATTTGCTTACAATGGGGTTAACTGTTTCATCTTTCTCCACTAACCTACGCTTGCAATTTATTATTAGAATTATTATTGAGAGTTTTTCACATCAGCGTTTGCTGGTGGTCTTTCCCTAGAATCTGAGTGACATTAAGTCTCCTCAGTTCTCTAGGGCTCTTCTCAGTATTTTGGTCGATCTCAATTTCGATTTCTCCTCCGCTTTCCAACTCTCCCAGCCTTTGGAGACCGTTCCAAGCGCGCCAATTACAATTGATATCACCTTCACTCTCATGTTCCATAGCTTTCCTAGTTCTCTGGCAGAGTCCTAGTATTTATCTTTCTTTTCGCTTTCTTTGATTTTTACTTTGTGACCCACTGGGACGGCAAAGTCCACTATACAGCAGGTTTTCTTTTTCTTTTTCTTTTCTATTTTTTTTTTTTTTTAATCATCGTTCTCTCTGGTCTTCTGGTTGGGATTTGGGGACTGTATCTCAAAATTTCAGAGAATTATACGCGTCTCATTCTCCAAGACAGATTCTGGTTTGTGCATGTACTATTATTATTTTTACCTGTTAATTTTCACCATTAATAGTGGCTTTCGTTAGTGGTTAAGGCTGCTAAAAACATCCATTCTCTTTGAAGTATTCTAACTGATATTTGTAATGCTGTCAGCCAGATTTCAGTTCTTTTCCGGTATTCAGCTTTTCCAGTCTTTTTGCAAGAATTATTAGAAGCGTTCCAGCACTCAAACGTCTAGTTCATTGGCTAAGTTCATATAAAATAACGGAAAATAAAAACGTGACATCTTGTATATTTGTTTTTATTCACTTAAGATTTAACATACAGATAATATAACTGGACTACAGTAAATGGTCACATGTGTAGATCAGTACATCCACAGGTCCAAAAGTAAGTGATCTATCAGCAATACTCAGACCTCATATTAATTCGCTATATATCTTCCTCAGGCATTAAAACTAGACTATACTTTTGCATGCATAATATATAGTGCACTGGTATAAATGTGACTAAATCACGAATTAGCCAAAAACTTGGAAATTTTTATCAAAATGTCTACTACCCGCTAGCATGTACAAACGTTAAAATCGCCTTCGTTCTTTATTTTAATTCAGTATATTTGTTCATTTTTCGCTCCCTTTTAATTTCACTCTAAGGTTTACTGAAACAGTAATATGTAGCAGAGATTATTTTTTCTTAGTTTACTATATTATCATTTTTATTATTTACTTTGGGTAAATTTTCACATAAATACAAATTGGAGACGTTAATTTAAGTTCGAGATATCACAAGTTTTCTTAACTCCCCAGGATTCTTCTAAGCGTTTTAGTACTGAGGTCTGAAGGGTCTCCTTAACGGATCTCTCGTTTCCCCAATTCCTTTTCCAGGTTTTTTTTTAGAATGGTTCTAAAGAATCCAAATGATTTGGTTCTACCCCCACCTTCATTGTCCCCAGTTTTTATAATTATTATTATAATTATTAGTCCCCAAGAAACTGATTGAGATGGAGATTAAAGGAAGAAATGAGATCATCTCGACCACAGCATTTCTAAAATCACCTAAGATACTTAAAGAGTCCTGAAGATCTGAAGACACTTTCCGTCACTCATACTCTAGAGCTCGTGCAAAAATCTCATAAGAAATAATAATAATAATAATAATAATAATAATAATAATAATAATAATAATTATAATAATAATAATAATAATAATAATAATACAGCCCAAAACAACGCCATAAGAACCAATCATATCAAACCGAGAATAGATAAGACACAACAATATAGCAAATGTAGGCTATGAGGTGACAGAGATGAAACCATCAATCACATAATAACCGAATGCTGCAAATTAGCACAGAAGGAGTATAAGACTAGACACGACTGGGTGGACAAGGTGATCCACAGGGAGATGTGCAAGAAATTTAAATTTGACCATACGAACAAACGGTATATGCACAACCCAACATCTGTCCAAGAAAATGATACATAAACCACTATGGGACTTTGACATACACACGGATCACCTAATCTCGGTCAGAAGACCAGACCACATGATAATCAACAAAAAAAAAGAAAGAGAACTTGCAATATTGTGGGCGTGGCTGTCCCGGCTGACCACTGAATAAAACTAAAAGAAAGTGAAAAGAAGGATAAGTACCTGGGCCTTGCTAGGGAATTGAAAAAACTATAGAACACGAAGATGACAATCATACTAATTGTGATTAGTGCTTTTGGTACAGTAAATAAAGGACTATTAAAGGGACTGGAGGACTTGGAAGTTGGCGGACGAGTGGAGACCATCCAAACTACATCATTATTGAGAACGGCCAGAATACTGAGAAGAGCCCTGGAGACTTTAGGAGACTTGCTGTCATTCAAACTCCAGTAAAAGACCATAAGTTAACGTTGATGTGAAAAACTCTAATGAGTGAAGAATAATAATAATGTCCTGCTTTGTACATTTATGGAGCTTTGTCCATCTCTTGGGCTTGGAGCTTCCATGCTGGTGTGATGGATCTATTTGATGGATAGAATCCTTCTTAATATGTAAGCTGTAACGAGGAAGAGGATGATGTTATTTTACTCTTGGCGAGTTTTTCGCACCAGTTTTAATCGGTGGTTTTTCACTGAAATCTGCCTCACCGATTTCAACAGTGCTGTGGTCTGAATGAACTCAATTCCTTTTGTGTCAGTTTTCTGTATTTACTTATATTGTAATTAACTATTTCCTCTTTGTCAGCTATGTTGTATAGCAGAGAAAGATAATAATACTGATGTATAAAAAGATAATCTATTTCTTTTCTTTTTCTTTTATTACTCGAAATGTACGTATGGGTAGAGTGAGAGAGAGTCGAATATGGTTGAGTTTGTACACACACACAGGGGCCGAGGTACGAACCTGCAGTGAAACCTCTTCTGCCTTTTCTGCTTCGTTCTCTACTTTCACGAAACTGCTACTGTGCCACCTCAAAACCTTCGAATCATCTTAGTTTCTCCTCCCTTTACTACTTTTGCGAGTCTCGTACAGAGCCACTTCAAGGCATAGAATCATCTTAGATTCTCCACGTTTCTCTACTGTGGGCAGTCTGGTGTAAGGCCAGAACCTAGAGCAAGAGGACGTTTAGTAGCTGTTTTCTTCGGTCTTTTTCGTTTTCCCTGCGTTGAAATCTTCCCTGGTTTACATAATTTTCCGGACGCCTACGCCATCCTTGTGATCATACCTACCACCTACACGTTGCACGTGGCCCCGCTCCCTGTCGAGCATGCCACCCACGCAACTTACGTGGCACTTCCGCTAAGGAAACACCTGCGTTCTGTTCACTTTACGAAACAGGTGCATATCCTTTTATGCCACCCACGCAACTTGATTGGTCTGGATCTCACAAATGCCAGAGTGCTATCTTTTTTTCTACAACAATCTCTGGTTTGTGCTGGTCCTATTTATTTGCATGATCGAATCCATGTCATTTGCGTAGTTCTTATTTCTCTGCGTATCATTCTCCCCACCCTTTCATGCTAGTATTTGTATTTTTTGGCTCGTTTACTGCATTTATTCATTACGTAGGTTATAATTTCTTTTTCTTCTTTTTTTTCAGCAGGTCGGCATTTATTGCTTTTCTAAGTTTTCTCTATTTTTGCTTTGATACTATTTCTCCAGGGTTGTATAGAAAAAAGATTTCATTTGTCTTTTCAGATGATCTCCGCGTAACCTTGTCTATTACTGTCTGTCAGCGATAGTTTCTATCATCATTTTGAGTTCTCCATTCATCATTGAGCTTATTCTTATCCTTTTTTTATCTTTTGTCGCACTGAGCCATCCAGCAGATTTCTTATTTTTACTGGGCATTTGTGTATATTTTGCTTATCCTTTGTTGACCATTGGTGGACAATGCACAATAGTGATAAATCCTCATCCTCTTTGAGCGTGTACGTGTTTGAGATGTAGATCATTGGGCACAACTATTAAATCGATTTAACTTCCGTTCTTGTCCACCCTAGGAAGGGTCCTGAATGTGTCACAATTGCAACTGCCCACATATGCATTCATTCAATTTCTACTGATATATTTCCCCTCATTTTCTGCTTTGTTTAATCTCATTTGTTGTGATTAATTTCCTGAATTCTATTTACTACTCACGGATTCATTAATGATTTTGTTGTATCTTCAAAATTAAAAACAAATTTAGCTATCTCTTTCCTGTTATTATTATTTTTGTCCTTTACGGCATCCGGTGATGAAACCAGTTTTGGAACTCTGGGAAGGGTGGAACCCCCTTCATTGTCATTACTCCCAGATTCACTTTAATCCGGAGTGTTAGTCCATAGATCAAACAGAACTGTTTGAAAATTATTCGCATTAGATGGGAATTATTTGTATTAAGAATAGTTACTTGAGACTTTATTTCTTCACTCAGGATTTGTTGCATACTGACCCTTGACTGAGTCGTCAATCAGAGATTTCTCTGCACAAAACGCATCTGTGTAAATAAACGGAAGTATTCACGTGGTTGAACGGAAATGATAGGCGTGATGAAATGATTTATGCAGATGCCCACGTGAGATACAGTCAGAGTCTTGAGTCGGTCTCAGCTTGCGGCCAGAAGAGATACGGTCATTCGCGGGAACGACTGCGAGTGGGTGGGTGTTCCTCTTGGGCAGCGTCCCACAGGGCGGCAAAGAAGTGCTAACTGGGGCCTTAAAGATAACACAGCGTGGTATGGTCAAGAGAAGAAGAAGTTATGGGTTAATATGGCAGTCAATCTTCGTCTCCGTTTGTCTCCGTCTACCTCTCTCTCACTACAGAAGCTTTGAACTCTTTCGAGAATAAAGTGTGAAAGTTATATACCTATAACCAAGTATGATGGTTTCTTCATTCCTTCGTCATTAATCATATTTACCAACCCCTCCGCTCGGGCAGGATATGACACAAGGTCAATTTGTAAGCGGGGTTTAACAGGTTTGAATTCAGAGTTTTTCCTTCTCCTAGACCAGTTGCCTCGCCAAGGCTGAAGAAACCAGTCTGTCCTACTATTTACCCATAGCTGGAGGGAGAATAATCGGATTCATACCTTTCCCAAGGGTATTAGTGCTATGTGAAATGCAATCAGTCTCGTCCAGGATTTGAACTCGTGTCCCCGTGTCCATTTCCAACGACGATAACCATTACACCACGTCATTAATGAATAGGAATAATTGATTTAAATCATATAATTGTATATATTATCAGTATTAGATATGAATACTTGATATCATACGACTGCGTGTAAATAGGGTCAAATAGATCTATTTGAAAAGATTTGGTATCGGATGGGCTTGCTTGAAACCATATAACTGTATACAAACAAATGATTATTATTGTTAAATAAGAATGGTTACTTAAAACCCTATTAGATAGGAACACTTAATACCATACAGTTCTGTGCAAATTATTTTTGTTAAATAAGAATACTTGATATTATAAAAATGCGTGTAAACAAATAATAAAAAACAAAAAAAATGTATTATTCTAAATCGAACATTGAAAATATAGTTATGATTATCATCAAACATTCACAAATGAATCAAATTTTGACCTTGAATATCCCATAAGGAGTTGGTGTCGTTAAACAAATAATCGCCCTGTCGTTCAGGCTTAAAATATGCTGATTGTATCCTCTGCAGAGAAGTAAGCTCACCAAAAAAGGTTGCCCTGGTTATGCATTTACCCAACCTCTCTGGACGAGCAAGATACAAGTACAACACAAGATCAATTTATTAGCAGATTTTAACGGGTATGAATACAAAGTTTTTCGTCTCCTAGACCGGTTGCCATACCATGGTTAAAGAGCCCAGTTTGCTCGACTATTTACTTATATCTGGAGGGAGAATAGTCAGATTTATACTTTTCCCAATTGTATTAGCGCTATGTGAAATGCAACAACCTCATCCGGGATTTGAACTCGGGTCATCGTGTCAATTTCCTACGAGCGCCTGGGTATGACATTAAACTGCATCTTTTGAGGCTCTGGAGAGTGTAGAGTACCCTTTTATTGCAAATACTCCCAAGTTCAATCTGAACAAGAGTATTAATACTTGTTAGAGCCCCATCTAAAGGTCAAATAGACGTGTTTCCAAATTATTTGTATTAGATAGGAATATTTGATATCAAGTGGAAAAAACTATAGAGAAACTACACAAAAATGTAAATATAAATATACAATGTACACAATCCCCTAACATTTAGATATAAAATAACCCCATACGGATTGACATGCCATTAAAATCAATCAATAAATAACCAAACTATTTCTTTAACAATTTGGCCATTTCAGTATTGTTTTGTTAAGTTTATCTTCCTGCTTTGTTTTGAGAATGGGAAGCAAATGGCATAAACCAGAATACGGAAAAAACAGCGGATATATTTCCATTTGAACTACGCCAGATGATGAACTAGACAAAGCTTTGTTGTCTTTTTTTATAAATAGAGGATAAAGTCAATGAATATTAGCTACAACTTATATTAAAATTTTAAGCAAAAATCTATAATCCAGTTTAGCACGTTAAGTAAATATCATTTACTTGCTGTTGTGTATTTCGGGATAAATTTCATTCTTTATGCATTAAAATATTTTCTTTCTTTAAGTCATTATCTGATGAGACATCGAGAATGTTAGAAGAAACTCTACTACCAATGACTGAGTGATCTGAAACAGGTGTGTGTCATGGCAATAATACTTCGAAACGTTTCATTTTGAGACAGTATATCTGTTTGTCCATATGCAATGACTCAGTTCCCCTCTAGTCCGGTTGGCACTTTGCCTGTGCATTGAGAAAAGAAAAGAAGAAAAGAAAAGGAAGAAAACGAACTTTTTAGTTATCTCTGATTGACATATAATATCTCACATGGTTCCTGCATACCCACATCTGTCAATTCTGATGTAATGTTCAAACTTCCGGAGTCTGATTGCCTTTCTCTCCAGGACGTACCAATAAATCCCTTTCTCTGCAGCCTTGGGTAGACATCTGATTCTTATGTGCACCCAATCACCGACATGTCACCGAAATACAAAAATAATTAGCTTTAAAAGAGTTTACTGCAATCAGCTGATGTCGGTTTATTTTAAAGACAAATTTTTTCTTTAGTTTTAATTTGCGATTCGGCTGTTTGAAAATAGCCAAATAATTATTGAAGATGAGCGTGATATTAATATCACTAATATATGTATTTATCATTTTCTCCGCCCGAGCAGAATCTGACACGAGATCAATTTTTAAGAGGAGTTTAGTAGGTTTGAATTCAGAGCTTTCCTTCTTCTAGACCGGTTGCCTTACCAAGATTAAAGAGCACAGCCTGCCCTGCTATTTACCCACACTTGGAGGTATAATAGTTCGATGCATACCTTTCCCCAAGGGTATTGATACAGAGTGAAATGCAAACAGACGTCGTCCAGGAATTGAACTCGAGTCACCGTTTCAATTTCCTCCGTCGATAACCGTTACCCCACAAGCGCCTCTAAAATATGACGAATATAATTCGCAGGAAAACTATTGCAATTATTTTTTTAAATCAACAAAATGGCTGCTTCTATTATCAGTGTAATATCAGTGCTGATAAAATCAGTTGAAACAGCCATTTTGAGTCCACTGTTATCTCAATTGGAGGCACACTTTTTGTAACGGTTATCGTTGCCGAAAATCGAATCGATGACCCGAGTTCAAATTCAAGAACAGTGTCTTTTTATTTCGCGCTAATACCCTTGGGAAATATATGAATCCAATCAATATAACTCATGGAAAAACTATCGTAATATTTTTTATTAAAAATCCGCTGCAGCTACTGCGGCTACTATCATCAAGCGTTTTTCTTGATATTCACAGAAGCAGCAGTAGCCATTCTGAGTCCACTGCTGACAATCTTGATTGCCTTGGCCATTACGAGCTTTAAAACATTTATTATTTCTTAGGCACCATTTTTATTGGTCTTTTGCGTCATCTACTACTCTATCTTTTAACTATTCACCCAGTTCATCTCCATTTTCTTGATTGTTTTTTGTTTTCTGTTTTTGTCTTAATGGTACCACTTATCTGGGGATTCTCTTTGACCAATATTAATATATTATTTCGTAGAGATATTCCTCGCATTTCGTCGGTCAGCCTATGGTCACAACTCGAGGACAACTCAAGGACGCTAAATTGTCTGCGATTATTAATAGCACTGTGGCATTTTTTTTTTCTTGTTTTCGTTTTTTTTTTTTTTTTTCATATTTATTCGGAAAAATTCCAAAACTTTTAAAGTTTTTTTTTAGCGAGCTGTTAGATTCACAATGTAAGATTTAATGCTAAACTATACCCTTTCTTTGCATTCATCAGGTTACCAAAACCTAATCATTATCTTTTCGTATAACAAAGATGCGTTGGGAAAGGAAAAATGTAACTTACGTAGTGCGGAAATTTCTAAAATAATCTGGGTGTTCATTGTGCAGAGAAGTTAAATAGATAAAGAAAAAGTAAATTAATAATGAAAAAAAAACGATATAATTAACCAGCCTATTGGCCTAGCGGGTAGAGTGTTCGCCGAGAGATCAGGGTTCAATCCCAGGTTGTCTCATACCAAAGACTCAAAAAATGGTACCAGATACCTCCTTGCTTAACACTCAGTATTATAAGGTACGAATCGAGGGTAAAGTGGAGTAATCCAGGGAAAGGAATAGCACCTTCCCCTACACCTCGGTTTTATAGCTATTGAAAAGGGGTCTTCGGGTCGCCAACTTTACTTATTTTATTATATAAAAAAAGAAGAAATGTTAGCGTATTGAATGAGGAAGTAGGTAAAAATTTGAGACGAATGTTTCTGGATAGCGTAATCTGCGTTTTCGAATGGCGACAGAGGCGGCTTGAAATTGAAACAAACATTAGCTACAACATAAAGTGAAATGTTATATTAGATAGATTATACATCTTTTCTATTTAGACAACACCTATGTAAGTTAATACCCGTGGTTAATATTTATTCATTCGTTTATATTTATGAAATATTATTATTATTATTCTCCAAGCGAGTTTTTCAAACCAGCGTTAGCTGATGATCTTTTACTGGAGTCTGAGTGATAGCAAGCCTCCTCAAGTATCCAGGACCTATCACAGTATTTTGGCCGATACCAACAAGATTGTAGTTTGGATGGTCTCTGCTCGTCCTCAGATTTCTATCTCTGCCAGCCCATTTACCAAGCCTTTGGGGATCGTTTCGAGTGCACCAATTACAATTGGTATCACCGTCACCTTCATGTTCCATAGCTTTTTTCCGTTTTTTGGTCAGATCTAAGTACTTTTCTAAGTACTTTTCATTTTCTTTTATTTTCACTTTGTGGTTCGCCGTTAGTGTAAAAGTCAACAGGTTCTCTTTTTCTTTTCTTTTCTTTTTTCTTTCCTTTTTAGTGCAAAGTCAGCAGTTTCTCTTTTTCTTTTCTTTTTTTGTTAAACTATTACTAAGTCTGGTCTTCAGGCCGTGATTATTATTTTACTCATTTGAATGTTTTGCACATTAGTGTTAACCGATGGTTTCTCTCTAGAGTTTGAGTCGATCTCAACAAGACAGTAGTTTGGATGGTCTCTGCTCTTCCTCCGATTTCCAGTTCTTCTGGCCCATTGACCAAGCCTTTGGGGATCGTTTCGAGCACATCAATTACAATTAGTATCGGCGTCACCTTCATGTTCTATATAACTGTAAATTATTTGTATCAAGAATAATCACTTAAAGTTATAATTGTTTACAAAGGATTATAATCGAGTTAAATACTACTAATAATAATAATTATTAGTAGTAGCAGTATTTAACTTGAGTCGCCAATTCCAATTCCAACGACGATAACCGTTACGCTAAACGCACTTCCTTGTAGAACACTGGTTGTATTTACGCCAAGAGCAGGATGCAATGCAAGGTCAATTTTAAGCGGAGTTTGACAGGTTTGAATTCAGAGTTTTCCTTTTCCTAGATTGGCCCACATATCAAGGTGGAAGAGTCCAGTCTGCCCTACTATTTACGCATAGCTGGGGGATGAAGATATGAATTCATAACTTTTTCCAAGTGTATTAGTGCTATATGAAATGCAAACAGCCTTGCCTAGGAATTGAACTCGAGTTGTCGGATCCATTTCCAAAGACCATAACCGTTACGCCATGAGCACCAGCAAAATAGGCTGGTAAGTAGGTAGGTAAATGTGTCTCTTCATATAATGGAAATTTATTTTGTGGGGTTTTTTTCATATAAATAATATTAAAAATTGAAAAACTGTTCTCCCATAAGTTTTAAGGTCTGAAAAATCAATCAAAACATAAGCAGACTCACCAAAATCTATATATCAATACCGTTGTAACAACCTACTTTCCTTTATCAAAAGGATTTAGCGTGCGTCACATTAACGGTAAAGAGAAAGAAGGAATAGACAGACGATGCTAAATTAAACCTCATCCTCATACACACGTATGTACACCTTTTCTACATGATGCAGTTGGTGAGCCAGATAATAAAATAAATTATTAGCGCACCAGCTCTCCCCGTGACAACTTCGCTGCTATACCTGTCCCTGCTCTCTCCCACGTTCGCCTGTTTATGCTGAAATGCTAAAGCATTACTGGAACTATTAAAAACGTTTCCTTTTTTTATTCCTTAAAAATATAACAATACTTAAATACAACCATCCATACATACACGACCAAATATCATACTGATGCAGTTAAAAATGGTAAAATGCAGTAACAGTATATCAACACTTATCAAATCCTGAAGATTTTCTATTGTTTAAATTCAAGATATCATTTTCATATTTTTATATGCTATTTTTAATTCTATTTTTTAATTTCAAAAATTCAGAAAACCAAAGTAATTCTTATCAAAATATAACATTTTCTATCTAATACAACACTAAAACGTCGGTAAATACTATTGAAATTTTCATTAAACTTTACTTATGGAATCATTAAAATCATTTCGTTAGATTATTTTAATTTTGTGGTTTTTCTAATCAGATTAATTGTTCTCAATATTTTTTGGATTAAGTTAAGAGAAAAATTGTCGTATAGATACTTTAGCAGTAAGAAATTCGTATTCAATACAGAAATGACTTACGCAGCCAAGTTGAGCACATCAATCGCAAATTAAGCGACATTAATTTTGCCTTCCAGTTATAGTGAATAAAATTTCCTTTTAGATTGGTCTATTTTATGAATGCAAGCAAAACTAGGGGAAAATAACTTTTTATAGCCTTGGAATTTACTTGCCACAACCTGTTTTCAGCCAAAGACAATTTACTTTTTAAGAGCTCGAGAACATTATAATGCTAAAGTGAAAGTTGTGAAATCTAACATTTTAAAAAATAAGGGCACGAAAAAAAGGATTACTTTACGAAAAATTTCAAGAAATTTTTAAGAAATAAAGAATTATTTTTAATAGATGAGTTAAGCTGTTTTTATTCAGAGTGTATACACGTGTGTGTGTGTGTGTGTGTGTGTGTGTGTGTGTGTGTGTGTGAATAAAGAAATCGTATAAAAAGGTTTTTTTAATTAAAAGAGTGCTTAAATACGGGTCCACAGAAGAAGAAACCTGAAATAAATGTGTGTGTGTGTGTGCGTGTGTGTGTGTGTGTGTGATAAATTATACAATATATGCATTGCATATTATACAATAAATATATATATATATATATATATATATATATATATATATATATATTTCAAGAAAAAACAATATTCGGTCACATTAGGATAATAAATTTATTTCCATCCTGTTCATCTTTTTTATTTTCCTATTGGATTTGATGAAGTCCTTTTAAAAAATATACTCTTTGATTCATATCAATGATCTTAACAGGATGGAAATAAATTTAGTATCCTAATGTGACCGAATATTGTTTGTTTGTTTTTTCTTGAAATGATATTATTTGGTCTATGAATTTATTTACATTGAGCTCTTTACCAGGAATATTTAAATATTCAAAATTTAAATAATTTATTTGCCCTGACGGAATTGTTCCCTACTCCGGATTTACTGGATTAAAGAATACCTTTTATATATATATATATATATATATATATATATATATATATATATATATATTCAACCGAGTTTTGTCAAAGACGATGGAACACTTTGTTTATTATTTTTATCTTATTTTTTCAAGACTCATTATTTTTCTAGAGTCGGGATCTAGATGGTAAAGGAATTGTCCCATATCTTCTGCCCAAGCAATTACTTTACCATCTAGATCCTGACACTAGAAAAATACAAGGAGTCTTGAAAAGATAAAATTAAGAATAATAAACAGTGTTCCATCGTCTTTAACAAAATTTGCTTGAATAATAACTGGGTGCCTAAATATACAGTCTTCAAACTATATATATATATATATATATATATATATATATATATATATATATATATATATATACGTGGTGCATTCAATAGGTTTCCAGACTTTTTTGTACAGGCATTTAAAATTGCTCCCTGTGACTTTTGGTTATTCCCTAAGCTCAGAGGCGGTCGTTGAGACAATTGAGGTGATGAAAGAGGCTGTGACAAAGGTCATTGACACGCTCACACAAGAGGACTTCCATGGGGCCTTCCAGAAGTTTTTGGAACGGTACAACAAGTGCATTGCAGCCGGAGGAGATTACTTCGAAGGGGACAAGAGTTTCATGTGTTCTATCAATAAAAGTGCCCACACGAAAAAAGTCTGGAAACTTATTTAATGATCCTCTTATAGACTGGATGTATATCATTGATTTGCGAAAACGAAAACTTTTGGAATGTAGTATGAAATAAAGTACCTTATTCTTTTGAATAACGCGGCGATACGAGTTCAAATCCTGGACGAGACCGATTGCATTTCACATTGCACTAATACCCTTGGGAAAGGTATGAATCCAATTACTGTCCCTCCAGCTATGGGTAAATAGTAGGACAGACTAGGTTCTTCAGCCTTGGTTAGGCAACTAGTCTAGGAGAAGGAAAACTCTGAATTCAAACCTGTTAAACTCCGCTTAAAAATTGACCTTGTGTCATATCCTGCCCGAGCGGAGGGGTTGGTAAATAGTACCTTATTCTTTTGTATTACGCTAAAACTTTCAGTATTTAATGATTCATCTTGCCGTTCAGATTTTTAAATTTGTTGCTACCCGCGAATGTTCAGCTAGATATTGTGTTTGTTTTGTTTTTTAACCTGAACAAGAGAATTTCAAGTAAACAATTATTTTAGCTGATATATATATATATATATATATATATATATATATATATATATATATAATTTGTATATATACTAATTAGATTTTGGGATTTTCTACGGGTTTTTAGCTAATCAACTTTATAAACAAGAAAACATCAATGAACAGTGAATAATGATTTTTCTAATTTGGCTTCGTAATATGAGTTTCCCACGAGTATTAGCAGAGCGCACCAATTTCTTTTATTAATCATGTGTATCGGGCATTTTTCACGACAGTTGATGTTTTGACAAGGAGCTTGTAAAATCACAACCAATTAGTTTCTCATATTAGCACGCTTTCTTTTTTGCTTTCCACGTCAAAATTGCATTGAAAGGTTCTAAGACAAGTTCTTCATTGAAGTAGAGATAGTTTTCCCGCCAAAGTTTGAATGATCCAAAGCTTACTATAGAAACCAGCCATAAGGTAAAAGTCATTATAGAATTCTTATGCTTGTATTTACACAACCCGTCCGTCACGGGCAGGATAAAACACAAGGTCAATTTTAAAGAGGAGTAAGGTCGATTTAAATTCAGTTGTTCTTCTCCTAGACTGGTTGCTAAACCAAGGCTAAAGAACTCAGTCTGCCATACTATTTACCCAAGTAGAGATGTATTCATGTATTTCCTGAGAGCATGAAAGAGAAATGAAGCTCAAACAGTTTTTCCCAGGATTTGAACTTGAGACGCCGATTCCAATAGCCGTTAACGCTAAGGTCACCCACCCATTCAAAAATTCTCATATACATATTTACCAAACCCTCTGCTCGGACAGGATGTGACACAAGGTCAATTTTTAAGCGGAGTTTAACAGGTTTAAATTCAGAGTTTTCCTTCTCCTAGACTAGTTGCCTCACCAAGGCTGAAGAACCTAGTCTGCCCTACTATTTACCCATAGCTGAAGGGAGAATAATTGGATTCATATCTTTCCCAAGGGTATTAGTGCTATGTGAAATACAATCAGTCTCGTCCAGGATTTGAACTCGTGTCGCCGTGTCCATTTCCTACAACAATAACCATTACACCACGGGCACCTCATATATGTATCTTTGGTGAGGCCGAAGAGATGATAGAAATCATTTAAAATTTCTTTAGAAAATTTTCATTAGAATTTTTTTATGATTTCCTAGTCGTAAAATGCAGATCTAACATTTTTAAAAATATAGGATCTGCTGAAATAAATGTCATTAAAAAAATATGAGTGATTTTTTAAGATTTTTCTTATATATGTATATATATACGAAGAGGAACTGTAAAACTCTCGGCCCAACAAAGAAAATAAATTACCCAGAGCCCCGAAATTTATATCCTATTCCACATATTCTTCCTATACTCCAGTCGTTTCTCAAGCTTCTTTTATCCTACCAAAAATTCAACAATTTTTTTTTAAATGCAGTTCCTTCTTGTCTGGGCCAAGAACTTTTTTTCAATATTGTTTAAGTGAACAGTTAATATTTGTTTAACAGTTAAGAACAGTTACTCATGGACAGAGCTTAGCGATCTGCCTTCATCTGTCATGGTTGATAATAGATATAGCAGCCATATTGCTGACGCTACGTAAACAAGTATGTTGATTTTAGAACTGTATATTGCCTATGTTTTCACATTTTTTCTTGATCCTCATGACATGCCAGAGATAAGACTGTGTGATCAAAACTGCTGGAATTATATAAAAAGCGTGAGAAGAGTTTTGCACTAATGTCTTTCCGAAGAGATTAGAATTGAGATAAGCAATATCAATCGAAATCAGAACATTGTTTACCAATAACTGATAAGCGATTTGATCGTCTGTGTACAATACATACCTCTATATGTTAATACAATCACCTAAGTCCCTCGTGATATATTTGACCATCTCTTGGTTTTATCATTTTCATCTGAATGTCCATTTGTATTTAATTATTCTCTAGCAATTTTTTCTTTTGCGAACTTACCCAAATTTTACAATCCGCGTGTCTTGAATAGAAATTCTCTTTTATTTATAACTGAATAATGAAACGAGTGACCATAGAAATATTATCAATATCATTGCGTTGTTTATTTCTATTGTATTGTAACCCAGTTGGCTGGGGATGTAGAATACGCCGACTGCACATCAGCATCCCAACGAGTGTCCTAGATATAACTCTAAACCATCTGATGGTGAGGATCCAGTCCCGAAGCTTAAGGAAATGTAGAGTACCCTTCATTGGCATTACATCCGGGTTCATTCTGACCCGGAGTGGTAGTACCTGTTAGGGTCCCATCTATGGATCAAATAGAACATCTCGCAGACTATTGCTAATGAATTTAATGATCTACAATTATAGACTTGTATCAAAGTTACCTCTATTCAGTTAAAAAATACTTTTTTAACTTTTATATGTATATGTATGATGATGCATTATGACATTGCATTCTAACAGCGTCCTGAATATGGTTTTAAAAAAAACGGAACATTAAACGTTGGCACATTATCAGATATAAAAAGTACATTCTCTGAATATTTGGCTTTTTCATATTTTTATACTAACATGCCATCGGATTTATTTCTATTTTTCTCTAATATATGTGCATTTACTATAATCCTTTAGGGTGCTCTGTCTGTGGGGGCTAGAGTATGCTGACTACATCCCTTGAAGAGGAGTAAGACTCCTAAAAAAAAGGACGTCCTGGATATGACACTATACAACATCTGATAGTGAGGCTATTGTTCTGGAGATCTGGAAGAGTGTGGAGTACTTTTTCATTGTTCATACTTTCAGGTTCACTTTGACCTGGAGCGGTGTTACCTGTTAGTGACCCATATACGTGTCAATTACGTGTCAATTATATCTGTTTGAAAATTATTCTTATTCGATAGGATTGTCTGGAAAAAAACCTTCTAGTTGATATTGATATGGCTTCATTAGATTTACTTTTATGATCGAACGAGAACTGTTTCATCAAAAAATAATGAATAATAAATAATCAAATTAAAAAATAAAAATAAAAGATATGACTGACAACGAAAAGTTATTAGATAATAAAGATTTGTACTACTTGGTTTAATGATAGGTAAAATTTCGGATTGCCCACTGAGAATAGACAACTCAAGTAAAAAGCAAAGATTTCAAATACAGATTTTAAAGACAAACATTCTCTTCAATGAAAGAGTACCTGACACACTCTTCCAGATCTCCAGAACAGGAGTCTATCAGATATAGTAGAGTGTCATTCCCAGGACATCCCTTTTTTTAGGAGTCTTACTCCTCTTCGGAGGATGCAGTCAGCGTACTTTTTATTTTAACTTGCATAAACTCCCATCTTTTTTTCTTTTCTTTTTTCATTTGCTTTTTATTGTAAATTTTTCCTTACTTCTAAATTCGAGACGAAAGTATTGGATGTATCTGTAGGTATTATTTGAACTTACTTAGAGATACCGTTTCTCTCGTAACTTAAAACATAAAGCAGAAAGTTCAGAGGACCAGGTTTTCGGGAAGCAAAGGAGGACATCAGTTTGAGTCAAGTTTTAACTTGTATGTTGTTATCGACACGCGCTGTTCCACGCTGACATAAATCTGACGACCCGAGTGAGTTGTGATTTAAAAGAAAAACATCTAAAACTAAAGATGAAGGATAATGCTAATCAAGAATATTACTAGTAATGATTGGCGAGAGCCATCTTTAAAAAAATAAATAACTTATACTATTGACTCTACGAGGTTCTCATCAGTTGAAATTTTGGCGCAATACAATTTAATTCCAGTAGGTTTGTAGCAAGGTCGACTAAACTCGGTAAATATATGCAAAAAAAGAAGCCAACCATAGCTTAATGGATAATAAAGTAGTCTTACAGATCTTACGCTAATGTAATGAGTTCTATCCTCACTGGGTGTCCTAATCTTGTAATTATGAATAAACTTTAGTAACTGCGATTGCTTAGTGAGTAAGATAGTTACCTTTTTCCTACTGGTGTTATAAGTCAGTACTCGAGCCGAGGTAAAAAAGCTAAGATTTCGAATGCTGATTTTGTTGTTGTGCTGTAGCATGCTTCATAAAAATGAAGGTCCTCCTCTCTGCGGAGCAACGGTTAAAAAGTTACTTTCACCAAACTATTCATTCCTGTAGTCTGTTTGATCTTAACTCGGTGTCCCAAAACTCTTGTGCCGCGTTATATGCTTATTTACTTCCTATCAATGCCAATTTGTACGATGTGAAGATAAGAAGCCAGAATTTCGAGATGCTGATTTTTGAAGCAAATAGACTTAATCACTTTAAAGATCAGTATAGAACAATCTTCCTCCCCTTTTTATCAAAGCTGATTTTAGTGAATATCAGTCTATAAGAAAAAAAATAGAAAAGGTTACAATGATTTATTAAAAACAAACTAAGCAGTCTTGTAGAGAAAAACTTGAAGTTTATTGTTCAGTGATTTTGCTATACATTTACACATAACTTGAAAATCGGATTTCCTGGCAACAATTAATTGAAACAGAAAAATATACGCTTAGACTTTCTTGATAAGTTAAAACATGTAATTACTTATTCTTTATTATAATTATTTTCTTTCTAAGCAGAATCAAAATACAGGGTGTCTACAGAAGAAATCGTTTCAAAAAGGTATTTTTAAAAAAAAAACATTCAAGATAAACGGTTGGAGTTTATTATTAAAGCTTTTGGTAGCATCTAGTGTTACACTATCAGTCAGGATAAAAAAAAAATATAGCTGTTGAGAAGGCATTTTGCATGCTTGAATTAAGCAGGGTGGATTCTTTTACTGTTGAGCATTGGCATTTTAGAACACATTTCAGGAAAAAAATTTCCAACTAGACAATCCATCTACAATTGGTGCCAAAAATTTGAAGCACCAGAATGTTTATATAAAAGCAAAGGTCAAGGGAGAAGTACACATGATTATATATGTGCGTGCTTTTGTGTTTATTTGTTTTGTGTATGTGCGCGTGTGGTGGGGGTACTAAGGGTTGAATTGTTGTTAAAATAAGCAATTTGAAAGTTAAAAGAACAGAATTTAGTAGTAATCGTGGCTCTGATATCCAGGTAGATATTAAATTCCAATCTAAGCCAATCGATGTCGTTGGTCCAGTTAAAAAATAATTTATTGAGTGATTTTATAGAGTAGCTTCTAAAATTTATTTGTAGAAAACTATTCAAGACATTGTCACTCACGATTCATAGCTTTGTAGATAAATACAAGTTTACCACTGTTACATACAGTTGATTAATCACTGAAAATTAGATGCCCCATAAAGACATCTTCATCTTCTCAATACTCGAGCATTTCTTGGAATCACAACGTGTAGTCACTTAAATTTTGTCTTTACTGGCATGAAATTTGTAACTCCTGACCTGCCTTTATTGTTGATTTCTACGACTTCTGTAGTGTTACACTGTAAGTCGAATCTCATTATGATTCATGACTCTTTTGTCAAGTTTTAAAAAATCGGACGGTACATGACCACACAGGACACCGGCTGAATGATTATTCTACGGATGTGATATGAGGGTAGGTTTCATGATCTCTTTTAACCAGTCTGAAGGCACTATAAGCACATAAATACACAAGAATTCCCTCCCTCTTTCTCTCTCTATCTACATGACTGAATGGAAGGCACCAACCGGGCCTAACTACACAGCGTGATATCTTCTCATACAAGTGTCAGCAAACAGACCAACAGACCACTAACACATGTTGCAGACCCTCGAACAAATCATTAATGAAACCCCTCACGCACCACTGGTCGCTCTCAACTTTGCATCTCATCAGCAGATAGAGCTCTACACAACAGTCCGGACCACGTAAACGTGCAACTCCAAAGGCGTCTCTCCAACTGCAGCAAATGCAGTTTAAAGACCCCTCCTAACAGTCATATCCTGTTATGGCTCCTCTACGCCGACACGCGGGGCCTATATTGTCCTCTTTTACGGTCTTCTTCCCACATAAACTTCAGCTTAAGAGAGCCTTTCACGGTCATATTCACGCTCAGTGTGCCGCATATCCACCACATTATGGTTCTGTGACCAGCTGAAAAAAGAACCCTTCGGATAATAACGGTTTCTCATGACTTTTTACTATTATACAAACATCCCCTTGTTTTAAATTTCTAAATTCATTCTATAATGCTGTTGCACAACATAATTCATTTTTCTTAATTCAAACATAAAATACCTTCTCAACAGCTACAATTTTTGTCACGCGGAAAATAAAATACCTGGTACTTGCGAAAGCCTTAATAAACAAATGCATGAATAAAGTGTGGGCTGCTTTTGACAGGTTATCGGTCATATGGAAATCTGATCCATCTGATAAAACTGAATTTTTCCAAGCAGTAGCCATGTCAGTACTATTATATGGTTGCACCTATTGGACTCTAACAAAATGCCTGGAGAAAAATCTAGGCGTGACCTACTCAAGGATGCTGCATCTTGTTTTGAACAAATCTGGAAACAGTAGTCTACAGCAGTAGTACCACCATTTACCTCTGATCTCACAAACCATCCCAGACGAACAAAAAAAATGCTTGGCACTGCTAAAAGAGTAAGGGTGAACTCATAAACGACATTCTCCTATGGACTCCCATACAAAGACACTCTAGTGTTGGCCGAACAGCAAAAACCTACATTCATCGGGTCTGTGTGAACTCTGGTTGCCGTCTTACCAAGAGCGATGGTCGATAGAGTTAGAGTGCAGAAAGAGTTAAAGAAATCTATGCTGTCGGCATGTCTTAATAATGAGGATGGTGATTATGTTTCTCTAAAAAAATAACTCTATGTATCATAAACGTCAGTATCTTAGATATTTTTCAAATACACATTTGAATTTAATTTTATCAACCCTTTGTAGGTTGTTATTGCTACACAATTGTAATAATTAATAACTGGTATTAATTTTGGTTTTCCATCCAGTATTTTAAACGCAAATTTAGATGGATATTTTTGTACACGATTTACAGTAGTGGCTGATTTCTATGAAGTGTTTTATTTATTTAGTCAGCTGTAATAAAAAGAGGGAGATGGAAGGAAGAAAAAGGGTCGTGGAAAATACACATGCGCAAATATACCCAAGAATGTTACCAAGTGGTCATGTCAAAAACAGTAGAAAAACCATTAAAACAAAAATGTCGGGGAAAGGATGAAAAGTAAGGAAAAATTGCGAGGGAAGGAGGTGGGAAGAGTGTGTGGTAGATTCGATAAAAAAGAATTGGAGGATTTGATTGTAACCCAACTTGCTTCCTTTTCCCCTGTTTTGTTAGAAACGGTGAACAATTGTTATGTTTGTTTTATTTATATTGCCTGGCTGAAAGGACTATGTCTCCAAGGTAGCAATTAACAGTGCCTGTCTTTTTTGTCTTGTTTTGTTTTGTTTTTGTATTTTAATTTGTTCATTTATTTTGTTCTATTTTTATTTGTTTATTTTTATTTATTTATTTTTGTCCTTTTGATAATTGCAAAAACAGATTTAAAGGAAATTATGATAACGATTTATTGAATGCTTTGCATATGGTGCCTGTATAATAATAATAATAATAATAATAATAATAATAATAATAATAATAATAATAATAATAATGTGTATTTCAACTTCATCAGGTCTTTGGTATCGCCATAAATCGCCTCATTATTTTTTTTTGTAATAATTTCCCGTTTATTATGGGTTTTGCAATCGTCTGTAGATTTTATGTTTTTCCTCCAACTTCATATTTGTCGACAAATGTATGCCATAATCTTCGAGGGAAGCGTTGCTATGTCTGAGTGGCTAAAGAGATGGCCTGGGACATCATTCGAACTCCAGTGGCACTTTTATGGTCATTTTCGGGTTGATAACCCTTGAAAAGGGTATAAACCTCCTAATCCCCGCAGCAATGGGTTGAATAGTACCAGTCTATCTATAATCTGTCTATAAAGATGGTTTTGCCCATGAAGGTTGATATGCCATTAAACAAAGAAACCCAACAAAACCATATTTTGCTGTTTCATATCGCAAAATCTATTGTATATTTATTATTAGATGCTTTTTTCTACGCTTTGGCTTATTCAAATTGAAAACATGAATACGTGATATATAGTCACTATAAAAGATGACTGCCACATCTTGACAGATAATAGCAGTCTTTACCGCAAAAATGTCAACTCAAACAGCCTGATTGATAACTAATTCAGCTAATGAAAAATGCACAAGATACAAAAGATGATGAGGTTCTAAGACATCCGTACGTCATTGGATTATAGTGGCAAACGCTTGTACGACAATCATACCACTCTCAGGGTTTACATAGCTACAGCTCAGTGACAAGCATAGCAAGATAACTGGAGATTATGCAAAACTGCAGGTTTTATTTCAGGGTACTTTATCTAAGATTTTTCCAGTCAAAAGATATCTAAAAGCCATGAGATATTTGTTGCAGGAGCTTCTTTCTCCAGTTTTGATTTTGAAGTAAACTTCTCCTCGGGTGATTTGCCTTCACTATGGCTTTGTCGTTAAATTGAAGCCAGTTCTACTCCACACAAACACACACGCATATATATATATATATATATATATATATATATATATATATATATATTGATATTGATATTGATATTGAGCACTTTTTGCAAATTTTTTAAAACACGCTGTTCTACTTGATATTAAGTGGAGCAACTTATTTACAATAATTTTCGTTATTAGCTCTATGACGCCTACATTATGTTGTTGAACAGTTGGAAACAGTCATTTTTCAACCGTCTTTCACGTGACTACTTGTAACCTCTGTCCGTCTGCTGGGTGTAAAAGCACGAAATTCTGAGTTGTGAAAGAGAAGCGCGGGTCTCCAATTACAATATAGATGTTTAAACTAACTTTGCGGTTTTAGCATGGATCACTTTTTGCAAATTTTTCTAAACAAATAGTTCTTCTTTACATAATGTTAAGTAGAGCAGCTTGTTTACAATATTTCTTATGATTAGAATATATATATATATATATATATATATATATATATATATATATATATATATATATATATAAAGCGCTTGACAGTTGATTGATGCTATTTCGATGCATGCAAATACGTAAGCTTTCTCGGATGAGTTACCTGTACGATGGTGTCTAGTATTGGAATACCCGAAATTTTCTATAATAAAGTTTCCGATGTTCCAACGACAGACACCATCGTCCAGGTGACCCAGCCAAGAAACCTTACGTATTTGCATGCACCGTAACAGCATCAGTCACACCTTTTATATATATATATATATATATATATATATATATATATATATATATATATATATATATATATATATGCTGTTTCACTCATGGTTAGAGATTTTCAGTGCTGTAGAGTTTGGTAATCAACAATACCAAATAAAACCCGTTTTCATTCTATAATGTTCCACTAGAAATGATAAAATTTTGGTATCTTTGATTTAGAATGAAATTAACATTTTATAAAAATAATTGGTTGGCAATATATATATATATATATATATATATATATATATATATATATATATATATATTGCCAACTAATTATATATATATATATATATATATATATATATAATTTGAAAAAAAAACAATATTCGGTCACATGAGGATGATAAATTTATTTCCATCCTGTTAAGAGCATTGATATGAATCAAAGACTCAAAAATAATTTTTAACAGGACTTCATCAGATCCAATAGGAAAATAAATAAGATTTACTTTCTAATTGGATCTGATGAAGTCCTGTTTAAAATTATTTTTAGAGTCTGTGATTCATCTGATAAAGTCCTGTTAAAAATTATTTTAGAACCCTTGATTCATATTAATGCTCTGAACAGGATAGAAATAAATTTATTATCTTAATGTGACCGAATATTGTTTTTGTTTTTTTTGTGGGGGAGGGGAAATCATATCATTTGCTCTGTGAATTTATTTACATTAAGCTCTTTACTAAGAATATTTAACTATTCGAAATTTGAATAATTTGTTTTTCCTGGCGGAATTGTTTCCTACTTCGGATTTACTGAATTGAAGAATACCTTATATATATATATATATATATATATATATATATATATATATATATATATATATATATATATATATATATATATATATATATATATATATATATATATATATATATATATATTAACGGTTAGAGTGTTCGCCAATGGCCCGGGAGACCTGGGTTCAATCCCAGGTCGAGTCATACCAAAGACTCAAAAAATGGTACTTGATGCTTCCTTGCTTAACACTCAGCATTATAAGGTATGGATCAAGGGTAAAGTAGAGCAATCCAGGGAAGGAGTAGCGCCCTCCCCTACACCTTGGTGTAGTAGCTATCGAAAAGGGAGCCTTCGGGTTACCCTCGACTATGGTCGCCAACTTTACTTTTATATATATATATATATATATATATATATATATATATATATATATATATTCTGATAATAAAAGTATTGAATCTGTGACCTCCAGATGATTTCACTCAGATGCACTTTTCAAACAAACGCTTTTATCCACTCAACCATGTGTGCTGCTGTATCATAATTTTTTTTATATTTTTATGGATATTGAAATACGCGTTCTAGCAGGACAGATGGCGCAGTGGATAAAGGCATTGAAAAGTGCTTCTGAGTGAAATCATTGCAGGTTCAGTCCTAATTAAAGATGAATAACTACTAATACTTACTCTAGCTTAACACATGTGCTCGGTCATGGTTAACGTAATTAGAACAATATACCCGTGGACTAAATAAAAGGTTCAGTTCGAGGTTCTGTGTAAGCTCCTGAGTTCAACATGGAACACCTGAAGAAGGCCGAATGACATATCGGCCGAAACGTTGAGAGTATACAGATGAAGACAATAGTCTGAATACTTTAAGTGACAAAAACATATGAATCTCTGTTAATTATACAACAATTAGTTGTTCAGAATATAATCTTTAATTTTCATAAAGTTTTTTTTTATTTGTATGTATATTAATTCGTGTTCCAATATCCAGTAAAGGGTAAACCATCCAGCCAAAAAGCAATAAAAATGATTTGAATGTACATGGAAGTATTTCAGTTCTTTAGCATTTAAAAAAATATTATCTTGTATTCTAAATTAGGTTTAGAACGTTGTACCTTAACGCTAGTGGTGTAACGGTTATCGTCGTAGGAAGTGAATTCTGCTTCTGGAGTTCAAATACTGAACGAGACTGTTTGCCTTTCACTTAGCCCTAATACCCTTAGGAAACGTATGAACCCAACTATTTTCCTTCTAGCTACAAGTAAATAGTTAGGCAGACTGTGCTCTTTAACCAATCGAGGAAAAGGAAAACTTTGAATTGAAACCAGTTGTAGGCCTAGAGAGAGAGACGAGCTCCTTCGGGAAATTCCTCAAGTAGCGTCCCCACGACCCAAATCAGATTACAGGACCAGTGAAATTGTAGCAGTAACACTAACTTATGACTTATTAACGTCGTCATGGTAAACACAGTCTCATTCTGGAGTCCGAGTGGTTGATAATTCAGCAGAGAACACATATATTAGGAAACATAACTTAGTTTATCAAATTGCTGACAGAAGAGAACAAATGCTCCAAGGGAACATCGAGCTGATTATTAAATGTATTTGCATCTTCGAGATATTTTGATGATTTTTATGATAGTGATTTAAATAAACACTGAAATATCAATAAAATTAATTTTATTTCCTTGTTAGTTAAACACGTATTGTATCTGCTTATTGCTATATTATTGCTCTATTTTACGTGGAAAAAAAAGTAATGAAGTATTTCAAATTGTTCTATCAAAGACCTGAATGGTTGTTCTGTTTTTTGTTTTTTTGTTTTTGTTCCTTTTTATTTTTTTATTTTTTTTCTTCGGAGAAAAAATCAAAGCATATATTTTCTTATTTGTAATTGTTTTCCTATGGATGTGCACTATTTTCATAACAGGAGCAAAATATTCACTTAATAAAAGCGAAATTTATTGATCACTTAATAAAAATAAAATTTACTTGATGACTTAATAAAAATAGATTTACTTCATCCCGAAAGTAAAATCATTTGACTACTAAAAATAGAATTTATGGATCACTAAAAAGAAAATGAATTGATTTTATCTCTCATGAAAATTAAAGTTATTTGATCGCTAAAAATTAATTTACTTGATCACTTAATATAACAAAATTTGATTGATACCGAGCGTAAAATTTGGATCACAAAAAATTAAATTCATTGATAACTTTAAAAAATGCATGTATTTGATCACTGAAGTAAAATTATTTGATCACCGAAAATAAAATTTATTGATTAATAAAGATTAATTTATTTGATCCCGAAAGTAAGATTATTTGATTACTAAAAAGTAAATCTATTGATTACTTAATAAAAACAAATTTACTTGATCGCTAGAAAACAAAATTACTTCATTACGAAGAAAAGTAAAATTATTTGATCGCTAAAAATAAAATTAATTGATCACTTAATAAAAATAAATTCACTTGATCACAAGAAAACAAAATTACTTGATTACGAAAGAAAAAATTACTTAATTAGTGAAAAAATATTGCACATTCGTAGTTTTAATTCTGCACCTTGCTGATTAAAAATGTTTCTAATTTGACCCCTAACCTCATCGTTGTCAAAAAAAATAATGTTAATCTTTAATCTTTAATCTCTTCCGCAACCAAGCCGGAAAGTCTGGTATGTTTCCAGGTTCGCGTACAACTAACATCTCTCTCTTTCTCTTTTTTTCTCTTTTCCCCTCTCCTTGCAGATTTCATGGAATTCGCTGCAACAGTGCTCACGCAAAAATCCTAATAATAAGCGAGGATCTAAAACGCCTTGCCTTATTTCCCACCTTCCACAATCAAATACATACATACCTACAAGTACGTACTCTCATACATATATGTAGGTGAGCATACACACCATAATACACGCTCACACACACACTCACACACACACACACGCATACGTATACACACACACACATTCTCATCGATACATTAAATACTAAAACAACACAAAAATAATGAAGGTTTGAAATCTATGCCAAATTGTCAGACTTAACATGAATTAACAAACTCAAACATTTACAAAATTATAACATTTTCTCTCTCATATATATATATATA